>PVLD010018212.1:0-39647 GCA_004027595.1 Dinomys branickii | reverse complement strand
CACACACACACACACAGAGGCAGGAAGATCACAAGTTCAAGCCCTATCTAGGTACGTTAGCTATCTTCGAGATGGAAGAAAAAGAAAGAACAAAATATTTGAAGTACATACAAAGTAAATTGAGCCAGGCATGGTGGTGCACACCTGTAATCCCAGCACTTGGGAGGCTGAGGCAGGAGTATCATTGCAAGTTCAAGACTAGCCTGGGCTACAAAGTGAGCTCAAGGCCAGCCTGAACTGCATAGCAAGACCTTGTCTCAAAAAGACAAAAAAAAAAAAAAAAAAAAAAAAAAAAAAAAAAAGTAAATGTGAAGCCAGGCATGGCAATCCCAGCACTAGAAGGCAGAGGCAGGAGGATTTCTGAGTTCAAGGCCAGCCTAGACTACAAAGTAAAACCCTGTCTCCAAAAACAAAAAAGAGAGAGAGACAGAGGGGAAGGCCATAGGTGAATGCGGGATGGCCTGCAGTGCTGAGTCCTGAGCCGCACAGCACCAAAGACTGCCAGCTAATACCAGGAGCTAGGGAAAGAAAAGACGGAAGCTTCCCTACGGCCAGCAGAGGGAGCGTAACCTTGTCAACACCTTGATTTCAGTCTCTGGCCTCCAGACCTGAGAGTGTTGTGTTTATGTGCATGTGCCACCATGGCCAGCTAACAACTATTTCTGTTTTGTTTTTTTGAGACAGGATCTTACTGTGTTATCTAGGCTGACCTCCAGCTCCTAGATTCAAGCAATTCTCCTGCCTCAGCCTCCTGAGTAGCTGAGATTATAGGCATTAGTCACCACCTCTGGTAATAGTACTAGGGACCCAACCCTGGGCTTCACACGTGCTACGCGATTATTCTGCCACTGAGGTCATCTCCAGCCCAGACCACTGTTACCATGTGTTTCTCTTCGGTGCAGTACTGGGGATTGAACCCGCAGCCTTACATGTGCTCCGTAAGCGCCTGACCACTGAGCTACCCTGAGCCCTGTTGTTGACTTATTTTTCCAGCACTGGGGTTGAACTCAGGGCTTCTGCACTGAGCTACATCCCAGCCCTTTTTTATCTTGTCTTACAGAGTCACTAAGTGACCCAAACTGAACCTGAACCTGTGACCCTCCCGGCTCAGTCTCCCAGGGTGCTGGGCTTATAGATGGGCACTACCACACCTGGTAAGAAGTAGTTTCTTTAAAAAAAAAAAACAAGTAGTTTCTTGAGAGTGGGGCAGAGGCCTTCTAATGATCAGCCGTGAGTACAGATCGGTCTCACTCAACGTCTTCACCGTCATTCATCCCCTGGCCTGACCGTAGTCACAGACCCCTCTCGCCCTTTGGTCACGTTGGTAACTAACGCGGAAGAGGGTTTACTCCTCTCCAGATCAACACGGTCACCCACGTTAGGTCAGCATCTCCCAGAAAGCCCAAGCTCAAATTTCGTGTCTGTTAAGTGGGGAAGAATACGAAATTGTACACACATTACAGTATTAGGAAACATACAATAATAGGCTAAAAACTACATGGGAACATTGAGGAACTGTTTTTTTGGGGGGGCAGGGTCTCCCCACATAGTTCAGGCTGGTCTTGAACTCACTTTGTAACCCAGGCTGCCTCTGAACTCACAGCGATCCTCCTGCCTCAGCCTCCCAAGTGGTGGGATTATAGGCATGTGACACTATGCCTGGCTAGGAATAATTTTATTTTTGCTTTTTGCAGTGCTAAGAATAAAATCCAGGGCTGCATATACAAAGCAAGTGCTTTACCACTGAGCTATATGCCCAGTCCTGAGGACAGTTTTATTTCAATGATGTAATAATAATAGCTACAAATTACTAAGTACTTACTTTGTGCTGGGCTCTATGCTAGCAACTTTTTTCTTTGTTTCTTTTATTTTTGAGATAGGTTCTATGTAGTTCAGGCTGACTTTGAACTCACTATGTAGCCCAGGCTGGCCTTGAACTCAAAGCAATCCTCCTGCCTCAGCCTCCCGAGTGCTGGGATTACAGGCACGTGCCACCACGCCCAGGGATGTACCACCCATTTCACAAACAAGAGTCTGTAACTCTCGTGATTACCCGAAGGGAGGATATAATGATCCCCACTTACAAACAAGGAAGCCGGCTCTAAGAGAAACCCAGCAGGGAGACAAAGCGGCCCAGCCGGAAGGCAGCAGAATGTGATTTCAAATCCAAGGGCTGGGCTCACTCTCCCTACCGTGGATGGAATTCTCTCCTCTTTAGTGCTGCTCTTTGATAGATACACAAATCCAGGGCCGAAAAGTCTCAGCCTGAAGGCTCCTCTCCCGCTCTCACTGTCCTTTCCTTTTCTTTTTTTCCAGTACTGGGAATCAAACTCACAACCTTGTGCTTGCCAGGCAGGCGCTGTGCCTCTGAGCTATATCCCTACCCCCGTTTTTTTTTTTTTGGAGGACTGAGATTGATCGTTTTTCTTTTTGTACTGGGCATCCAACTCAGGACCTTGCGTTTGCCAGGCAGGCGCTTGTGCCGCTGAGCTGTCTCCCTGGCCCCCCACCGTCCTGAAGGAGCAGCTGCAGAGCTAGCTGCAGGGAAACAAGGCCGGGCATACCTAGGTGTAGCTGGACGTCTTTCACCTCCAGGGTGCTGGACTTGCGGTGCCGAGCAAGCTGGCAGGCTGCCGTCACCACACTCTCGATAAAGTCATCAGCGATCTGCAGCAGCATCTGGAGAAGGAAGTACGGAGCGCCACCATGATGCCGGCAGGGGCACCTGGTGTGGCACAGTGGTTTCTGCCCCAGTCCTAAATTAGTCAGCTTTCCGTCCATGGGCCTGGAACCAGCATTTGGGCTAAGCGGGGGGTGAAGAATGAGAACAAGAGCCGGGGATACAGCTTAGTGGCACAGCACCTGGCTGGCAAGCGTGAGGTCCCAAGTTCGATTCCCGATTCCAAAAAAAAAAAAAAAGGAGGCGGACCACAGGAACATTACCCAGGGCAAGTGCAAAGCACACCCTTCTGAGGAGGTACTTTCTGTGCTTTTTACCCGCTTCTACCTAGTAAGGAGTAACTAATGCAGTCCTTTCTTTTGAGACAGAATCTCACTTTATAGTGCAGGCTGCTCTTGAGCTCACTGTGTATGTAGCTCAGGCTTGGGCTAGAACTCACAATCCTGCTACCTCCACCTTCCCAGTGCAAAAATTATAGGCATGTGCCACGGCACTCAGCCAATAAGTTTTACTCACTTATTATGTGTTCAAGTCTTTTTTTTTTTTTTTTTGGCGGTACTGGGGATCGAACTCAGGACCCTGCGCTTGCTAGGCAGGCGCTTATTCCATTGAGCTGTATCCCCAGCCCCTCAGCCAATAAGTTTTAATGCAACTCATATATATATATATATATATATATATATATATATATATATATACACATACACATACATACACATAGAGAGAGAGAGAGAGAGAGAGGCAGAGAGATAGACAGAAAGATAGAGACAGGGTCTTGTTATATTGGCCAGGCTAGTTATACTGCATTTGTGGGCTCCAGCAATTCTCCTGGCTCAGCCTCCTAAATAGCTACAAATATATAACACTATATTCACTTAAGGTCCTGAGTTCAATTCCCAGTACAAAAAAATCATCTTTTCTTTTCTTTTGCAGTGCCAGGGATTGAAATCAGGACGTTGCACTTGCCAGGCAGGCGCTTATGCCACTGAGCTATATCTCTGGCCCTAAATCATCTTTTTAATGGCTTATTCTTTTTTTTTTTTTTTTTTTTTTTGGTGGTACTGGGGATTGAACTCAGGACCTTGTGCTTGCTAGGCAGGCGCTTATTCCACTGAGCTATCTCCCCAGCCCCTAATGGCTTATTCTTTAAGAATGTATATCCAGGATTACCAGACATTTGAAGAAAATGTCTTGGCATTAAAAAACCTAACAAGGAGGTGGGCATGGTAGCACATACCTATAATCCCAGCACTTAGGAGGCTGGGGCAAGAGGACTGCCGTGAGTTCAAGGTCAGCCTACACTACATAGTGAGACCCTGTCTCAAACAAAACAAACTAAAAAAACCCAAAAAACATCTCTCTCCCTTGTTGCTTTGCTACAGTATGCCCACCAAGAACTATGCTCCTCTGTGATGCGCCCCTGCCACGCACTCTGCCTTGGAGCTGGCTGATTATGGACTGAAACCTCTGTGAGCTGAATAAAGCTTTGCTCCTTTAAAACAAACAAAACAGAATAAACAAATCAAAGTGGGAGCATATAAATGAAACAGACAATGCAAGGAAAACAAAAGTTTAAAAATATAATACCCTCAGAGACAGAAATAAGATAGGATACTGCAATCTAAAAGATGAATAGGCTGGGTATGGTGGCACACGTCTGTAATCCCAGCACTGAGGAGGCTGAAGCAGGAAGCTGAGGCAAGAGGTTCATTGCAGGTTGCAGGTTCAAGGCCAGCCCAGGCTACAAAGTGAGCTCAAGGCCAGCCTAAACTGCATAGTGAGACCCTGTCTCAAAAAAGGATAAAAAGGTGAATACAATGGGGGAATCCAATCCACAAGAAAAAGTTCTTTGTGCTGGGTGTGGTGGCATAGCCCTGTAATCCCAGCACCCAGGAGGATATGGCAGGGGTATCGCTGAAAGTTCAAGGCCAGCCTGGGATACACAGTGGGGACTCTGTCTCAGAAAAACAAGAGAAAAAAGGGTCTGGGGATGTAGCTAAGTGGTAGAACAACCCCGGGTTCAATCCCAGTTCTCAGCAAGTAAAAGGTGAGGGTAGGACTGTGGGGACGCAGCGGGCTGGGCAGGCATGTCCCCGGCCCGGGTTCAAGCCCCTGCACAACCAAACTAGCCCAACCTGACCTGACCCAACCCAACCCACAGACTTGTTTGCTGCTAAAGTCTCTGCTGTTAACTACCATGCCACACCAGCCCTGGTGTCCTCAAAGCCACCTTACCTCCTCCACGTCTTCATCCAGCTGTTCATTAGGGTCCACTTCTCTTACTAAGTCCTGTAACTTCTTCTTGGTCAATACCTAAAGTTTATTGGGAAAACATTTTTCAGTGACTGGTAAGGAAACAAGCAACTTCTGGAGAAAGGCTTCAAACTGTTGGGTGTTTTGCATTTGGAACAAGTTCACACTCCACTCTGCCTGGAGCTCTCGCTACACAACCCCACTCTCCGGACAGAAGTAGCCTGGGGAACGCAGGAAGAGTGGCGGGAAGAGGCCAGTGTGCACAGCCAGGCAGTTTACTTCTGCGTCAGCACATCTGCCCTTTGTCGCTCAGTCCCCGCCCTTGAAGGAAGCAGTCTGCTCTGCAGCTGCACCCTGGCCACCTGCAGCCGGGAGATGCACTCTCCTGCCTGCTTCCCCACGCTCAGCGCCCAGACGCCTTTCCCCAGCCACCAGGTGAAAGTGGCCCTTCCTCCGGTCTTTGCTGCACGCCAGGCATCACTGTGCATATTTATCTATGTCTCTGTGCCTGACTCCATGATTAAAATTCTCAGAGGGCAGGGGCCATGTATTTATCTCTGTACAACTAAATAATGTATAACTATGTATAACCATCGTCACTTTTATAAAGAAAATGTTGAGTTGCATTTGTATGTGTGTGTGAATATAACTTAAAAATGATCAGGCCAAGGATATGGGTCAGCAGCACAAGTGCCTGCCCGGCAAGCACAAGGTTCTGAGTTCGATTCCCAGTACAAAAAACAAACATCAATAGCTGAGCACTTGGGAGGCTGAGGCAAGAGGGTCACAGCACGTCCCAGGCCAGCCTGGACGACCTGGTGAGTCTGAGGGCAGCCTAAATGACAAAGCAAGACGGTCTCAAAAAAACAGCTGGGGCGCGGCGCTGCACGCCTGTAATCCCGGCACTCAGGACCACCACAAGTTCGAAGCAAGCCTGAGCCACATAATGAGTCCAAGAGCAGCTTGAACTACACAGTAAGACCCTCTCCCCCGAAAAAACATTAAAAAAAGAATGGGTTTTTCTCCCAGTTTACCTATTTTCCACCTCTTTTGTTTCCTTATTGTCAAGCTAACTTAAAATATTTTTTTAAAGAAAAAAAACCCAATAAAATAGTTTCAAAAGAGGTTAGTAGGAGAGTGACAATAATTAATACATGGCATACCGTTGTCTTTGTTGTATTCAGAGTATAAGATATAGGCATGATATCTTGTCTAAACAGTATTAGAAGCTGGGTGTAGTGGAGCACGCCTGTAATCCCAGCTGGGAGGCTGAGGCAGGAGGATTGTGCTAAGTTTGAGACCAGCCGGAGCTAATGTGAGCTCAAGGCCAGCCTGAACTGCATAGTGAGACCCTTCCTCCAAAAAAGACAAAAGAAAAAAAGAACAAAGCTTTCTTTTCAGTAAACTACGAGAAGCTAGCTGTATAACTATCTTGTCACACTACTTTTATTATGTGAATGCTACTCCCTACTGAATATCAGCAGAGACTGTCTACTGCTCTGCTGAGCATGGTGGCTCATACCTGTAATCCCAGCTCTTGGGAGGCTGAGGCAGGAGGATTGCCACAAGTTCAAGACCAGCCTGGGCTACACTGTAAGTTCAAGGCCAGCCTGCACTGTACAGTGAGACCCTGTCCTCCACCCCCAAAAAAGACTGCCTACCGCCTGACAGCTTGTACAGATACTCTGCAGTGCAGGCCAGCTATGCTCTGCTGTAGCTCTTCTGGCTTATTCCCGGCTCCTCTCCGCAGACTCTCTGTTCTACATGGGTGGGCGTCCAGAGCTGCCCATCCCTTCCCATTCTCCTCCGCTTTCTCCCTGCCCATTCCCTTGAAACTCTCCTCAGCCACTCTCCTCAGCCTGTAAGACCCAAGTCAAGGGAGTGCACTTATTTCTTGTGGCTCTGGAGGGCAGAAGCAGGATCCTGGGTATAAAGGGGGAGCAGATTTTGGAGTCACTGCAGAAGTTAATACTGATAGGAAAGAAGGGGAAGGGGAAGGGGAAGGGGGAGGGGGAGGGGATGAGAAAAGAATTAGGATGCGCTACATCCCAGCTCCCCATGATGAATGCAATCACTATGGACTGCAAAACCTGTACTAATCTAAATTAAAAATAAATCAGTAAGGACAAAGTCTGTATGAATTAAAAGAAGGAATGGCCAGGCATGGTGGCCCACACCTGTAATCCCAGCACTTGGGAGGCTGAGGCAGGACGATGGTTGTGAGTTTGAGACCAGCCTGGGGTACAAAGTGAGCTAAAGGCTGGCCTGAACTGCAGAGCAGAGATCCTGTCTCAAACAGACAAAAAAAAAAAAAGAAAAAAAGGAGAAATGACTGAGGCTTTTATTTTAAGAATAAAGAGCCCTAACATATATGAAGCACCCGTTATAAGTGGGCTGCTGTGTGAGTATGTGTGTGACGGACCGAATACGTACACGTACCCACAGCCACACACACAAAGTAACAACTGACAACATGACAAAGAACCTTGGGACTGCAGAGTGGGAAAAGACCTTTCTCAAGTGAGAGGAGACAGCCCCTGACACGGCCGGCTCCCGGCACGTTCATGGCTCAAATAACAAAGCGGTGCCCGCACAGGGAACGGCAGGACAATACCTGATTGTTTTCAGGGCTAAGACGCCCCCCTGTCCCAGGAGTCCCCGGTATCTTCACCACCGTGGTGCTATTGGCCATGGAGCCCTGTGGAGGGGTGCTGGCTGGTTCCGGTTTTATGGATGAAAAATTGGAGAGGTTGATAAGTGCTGAGGGGCCAAACTGGTTCATAATCTGCCGAGCTTTGGACTTCAGCTCATAGAGCTTATCAAGATCCTGCTTCTTTTTGGAGCTGTGAGGACCAAGGCCAATCAACTGCAGAAGGAAAGCACCAGGGTTAGCACTAAAGACACCCATGACGAAGCGTGAGTTCTGAAAAGTGAAGCCGCACATCTGCCAGACTTTGAGGGCTCTTCAGCACGGCGACCGCCGGACACCTGCACACTGAAATGGAGGGAATGGAGGGTATTCATTGCTCTCACCTGACATTTAGAAATCATTTCTTCTCCATAAGCTAAACGAAATAGTTTACAAAATTGAAATAAGGAAGAAGGTAAACGAAATGAGGAACCTTATACACAAGAGTAAGTTAGAAGAAGCACGACATGTTCGAGGGCTTTGTACAAATGTATACTTGGTTAAGTATTACATGCATTATTTATCAAATAATGTTAAGTTCAAGTAAGTCACGGCACAGTCACACTGAAAACTGAGTCACACACCTTAAGGAAACCCCATTAGTTCATTTTGGCCTTTCAAACCATGCTGGGGTCTATGTCAGGGCCAGGACCAATAAACATAAAACACGATTTTTAGCAACTGTTAAATGTTCTTCTTTACCATAAAGAGCAATTCTTCTCTGGGGTTAGAAATCTTTTAAGTCCATGCAGAGACCCCAGCCTGAAGCAGCTGAGCTTCTGAAACCTTAAGAGCCACGAGGCTGACCCTGGGGATCAGCTCTAGCGTGGTCAGGGTCAGAAGCAGCACATTCACCCGGTTCTGCCGCAGCGGCCTCCAAGAGCTCACTTACAGCTATCTGAGTGTCTAGCTCTTTAATCACATCGGCAACGGCTGTGAGCCCGGTGCAGTGAGAGGCAGCCATTCTCAAACGCTACCTGCAAGGGAACAGCTGGCATCAAGACCACCCTGCCACAGACGCATCGCAGTTGCACAGCCTGATGAAACTTTACTAAGCAAGACCCAGGAAAATAGATTCAGAGAAACATACCTCTTTCTCTCTGATGGGTGCCAGAAAAACATCTCCCTCCTTTAAGAAACAGCTTCCAAAAAAATTTTTTTTGAGACAAGAGTCTCCCTGTCAGTTCAGGCTGGACTTGAGCTCACTTTATAGCTCAGGCTGGTTTTGAACTCACAGGGATCCACCTACCTGAGCCTCCCAAGTGCTGGGATTATAGGCATGCACCACCATGCCCTGCCATAATTTTAAAAATTAATTAATGGCCAGGTGGGGTAGTGTGTGCCCATAATCCTAGCACTCAGGAAGCTGAGGCAGCAGCATCTCTGGGAATTTCAGGCCAGCCTATAACGTTGGATCTTCTGGGCTCAGATTGTTTGCAAAGACCTTAGCCAGTGTCAACTTCGGGAGCCTCATGTATAATGTAGGAACTTGGGACCCGCCTCCCCCCAGCAGGGCCCACAGCAGTAGGGGTGCTGGCCTCTACCAACGCTGCTAGCTGAGCAAAATAGAGGAATCTGAGGAGTCTGATGTGACAAGTGCTTTGGTCAGTGTTTGTTCATTTTTTCTGTGTCTCAAAGTTCAGGCTGATCTTGAATTCACTATGTAGCCCAAGTAGTTGACAAACTAATACAACTCTCCTGCCTCAGCCTCACAAGTGTTGAGATTAGTGGGCTTTTGTTTTTGTTTTTTTGAGACGGGGTCTTGCCATGCAGTTCAGGCTGGCCTTGAGCTCACTTTGTAGCCCAGGCTGGTCTGGAACTCAGATGATCCTCCTGCCTCAGCCTCCTGAGTGCTGGGATTACAGGCATGTGGCACCACACCCAGCTGAGCTTTGATCTTTTGGACTAAACCTTTTTTGTAAAATGTTAAATAAGAAGTTCAACTGTGTCGGGCATGGTATCACACTTTGATAATCCCAGCTACTTGGGAAGTTGAGGCCACTCAGGGCAATTTAGTGAGTCCCTGTCTCAAAATGAGAAACAGACAAGGCTGAGGATGTAGCTCAGTGGTACGGCACCCCTGGGACCCATCCCCAGTACAGCCAAAACCCAAACCAAAATCAACTGAACTGTGCTGCTTAAAAAAAATGGGGACCACATTAAATAAACTGTTAAAGAAAGGATTAAACTGTATCCTTAGCTATCTAATCTTATAGTTAACACACTATACTTCTCAAATAACATTCCCAACCTTTAAGGGATTTCCCAAATAGCAATCTAATACTGCTCAGAAGCGGGCGTGGTGGCACCCAGGCTGGCCTCAAACTCCCAGCAATCCTCCTGCCTCAGCCTCCCCAGTGCTGGTATTAAAAGCACCACCATTCCCAACTAAATACTCTTTTAATGGGTTTTTGTTTTTCTGCAGTCCTAGGCTTCAACCTAAGACTTCAAGCACATTAGGCAATTCTTTACCACTGACCTACATCCCCAGCCCTGTTAAAAACTTTTAATGCTAGGGATTGAATCAAGGCCTTTAACCTATATCCCCAGTCCTTCTTTTTTAAAGGAAGGATCTTGCTATGTAGTTCAGGCTGATTCTGCTAAGCAGGTACTTATTCCACTGAGCTATATCCCCAGCATTCAGGCTGATTCTGAACTCACTATGCAGCCCAGGCTGGCCTCAAACTCATGGTACTTTTCCTGCCTCAGCCTCCCACATGCTGATATTACAGGCATGCACCACTACACCTGGCTCTACTCCTTTTTTAAATTTTTTATTTTTGAGACAAGATTTTGTTAAGCTGCTTACGTGCCCTGGCTGGGCTGGGATTTGCAATCCTTCTGACACAGCTTCCAGGGTTCTGGGATGACAAGTGTGTGTCATTATGCCATGCTGCTCAATTCGCCTTACGTGTCTGGGAGCTAACGTCGCCAAGCAGTAGAGTGCATGGCATCACTCCCAGCAATGCAGTAAGACGCAGTGTTCGAGACGCTGGGATGGTACATGCTCCTCCATTCCACACAGAGTAAATATTTACAATTTACACACTTTGTTTTTGTGGTGCCAGGGGCTGAACTAAGGAACGCCTTACTGCTGAGCCGCATCCTCACCCCTTTTTATTTTTTTACTTTGAGATTGGGTCTTCGAAGTTGCCCAGGTGTCTCCATCCTCCTGCCTTAGCTTCCCTAGTGCTGGGTTTGTAGGCATGCACTGCTGTGTTCAGTCCCGTAGTTTCATTTTTAATAATTATCGTCAAAGTTATATATGAATACAACACACTGCACACGTAGGAAGTGTCAGCCCAGCAGCCCTCTGGCTGGCAAAAGTAGGGAAGATCACAAGTTTGAGGGCTGTCTGGGGAACTTAGTGCTTTAGCGAAAAAGACTGGGATGTAATTCAGTGTAAAAGCCTTGGGTTCAATCCCCATAGCACACAAATTAATTAAAAATAACACGGAGCCATTTGAGCATAACATATATATTACATATTATACATATTTTATATTTTATATAATATATATATTTTATATTCTATATATTCTATATATGTATTTTAGACAGGGTTTCACGCTGTAGTTCAAGCTGGTTTTAAATTCACTATGCAGGCCTCAAATTTGAAGTGATCCTCCCGCCTCAGCCTCCCAAGTGTTGGGATTACAGGTGTGCACCACCTCACCTGTTTTGTTTTTTTTGGTTTTTTTTTTTGAGACAGGGTCTTGGTATGTATTTCAGGCTGGCCTTAAAGTCACTATGTAGTCAGGCTGGCCTCAAACTTGAGGCAATTTTCCTGCCTCAGCCTCCAGGGTGCTAGAACTACAGGCATGCACCATGACATCTGGCTTTGGAAATGTATTTATACAACAACATATGTGAGTGTTTGTGGCAACTTTATTCATGACTGCCAAAAACTAGAAATAATCCAGATAACCGTCTATTAGTGAATGGAAAAATGACATACATCCAGAGTGGAATATTACTCACAAAGGAAGACTGATGCGTGCACCATGGAGGACTCTCAAATGCACTGTGCCACGGGAGAAGACAAAACTCAAAGGCTGTCTGACTCCATTTACAGGACAGTGTGGAGAAGGCAAGGGTAATGGGATGGAAACAGATCCGCGGCTGTCCTGGCGCCGCGGAGGGGAAGCTCTGAGTACAAATGCGCATGACTGAACTGGGTGGCAGGTGAAATGTGTCCAATCTTAAGCTTGCGGTATTTCCACAACATCTGCCGCACTCTGAGTTGAAACTGTGCTCCAAAAAGAATTTTATTTGTATATAAATTTAAAGACATAAACATGAAGTGTAAGACAAAACATTACAGCCTCATCAGAACAGTCAATGACCCCATGTCCAAATTACCTGTTTATTGACTTTTTCTGAGCCAGGATCTCACTGTGTAGCCAGGCTGGCCTCAATCTCATGATCCCCCTGCCTCAGCCCCTTGAGTACAGGGATTACTGACATGCACAGCTACCCTCTGCTTGCCGACAACTTCCATCAAACCCAACTGTGGATAATGCTGAGCAAGCACAGCAGGATGAACTGACAGTGAGCAACCTGATTTCCGCTACGTAACACACCATAGCTGTCACTTCCTCAGAGTGCCAAGAGAGGTAAACAACAACAACGACACAGGCAGAGCTGCAGCATGTTTGAGAAAATAATCATAACTAACCCCTACTGGTACCTACTATGGGGAAATTATGTCCTCTGAGAGTCACAGGTAACTGGAAGGTCTGTGCGTCCGAGAGATACCACTGAAAATATTTAGGGCTGGGATGTGGCTCAGTGGTAAAGCACTTGCCTAGCACATGCAGCGGCCTGGGTTCTATTCCCACAAGTGCAATAAACAAGTTTTTTTTTTAAAAAAAGAAAATATACATAAAATGATTCTATCAAAACAGGATTGTGAGCCGGGCATGCAGGTAGTCATCTGTAATTCCAGCACTCCAGAGGCTGAGGCAGGAGGGTCACCACGAATTGAAGGCCAGCCTGGGCTACATAGCGAGACCCTGTCTCCAAAACAAAACAAACCCAAACCCCCAAAACAAACCAACCAACAAACAAAAAATCCAAGATTGTAATGGGTAGATGGGAGTTTAATTCAATAACCAATTCTACTGTCCCTCCCCTCACCTGTACTAGTCAAACTGGTTAACAGGAGAAGAATGAGAATTCCTAATTATTTGTCCTTTCAACAACCCTGTACCTCAGACAGAAATCCAGCTGCAAACAAAACAAAAAAAAGCAAGCAAGTAAAAAAACACCCAATTGCTACCTTTTTACTATATTACAAGTATCTGAACTTTCAGAGTGAGAAAATAGAGCCCTGGCAATTGGCATAAGACCTTAGCCTTAGCCAGGCAGAGACACACACGCATAATCTTAGCACTTGGAAAGCTGAGACAGCAGGAGTGCAAGCTCAAGCCTATGTTGGACTCTACAGTGAGACTTGAATCAAACAACTAAAGAGAAGCCGGGCCTGGAGGCGCACGCCTGTAATCCCTGCACTGGGAAGGCTGAGGCAGGTGGATATTTGTGAGATCGAGTCCAGCCTGGGCTACAAAGTGAGCTCAAGGCCAGGCTGAACTGTGTATCGAGACCCTGTCTCAAAAAGACCAAAAAAAAAAAAAGAACAAAAATCAAAAGAAAGAAGGAAGGAGAGAAGAGGGAGGAAGGAAGAGAAAGGAAGCAGACCCCAAGACCCTTGTGCTCTCAAGGGGTCTGTTCCATTAACTGTTTAAAAAAAGAAAAGCTAGCCGTGGGAATATGGGAAGAAAGACCAGGCTGACTTTACAAACTTTTTACTCTGAATGCTAAGGAATTTATTATTTAAACAAATTACTGGAGGGCTGGGGATATAGCTCAGTGGAATAAGCACCTGCCTAGCAAGCACAGGGTCCTGAGTTCCATCCCCAGTACCGCCAAAAAAAAAAAAAACCAAATTACTGGAGGTCAAGGGGACTACGAATCTAACGACCTAAAGGCCCAGTTAGTGTGGTGACGACATGACATAATGACTACATTTTCTACCCAGCTGTTTCCCTCCCCACTCTGGCTTCCGCTATATCTAAAGGAGCTCAGACTTCCAAGTCTACATGAAGTAAAAAAAAAAAGATCAATTATTTGTTATTTAAGAGACTTGAGCACAACAGAAACAAGGGATGGTTTTTTTTTTTTTCTACTTTGAAACTGATGCTTATTTTGGTTAGGTTGACCCAGAGCAGGTGGTTTGTACTTAACAGAAAGGCAACATGGTACCGGGAGCGGGATAACAGACTCCACGCCAGGCATGGAGGTGCAGTCTGGGGTACATAGTGAGTTCAAGGCCAGATTGAACTATGTAGTGAGGCCCTGTCTTAAATTCCCTCTCAATGTCCACCTGGAGCCAAGTGTAGCTGTACACACCTGCAATCTCAGTACTGGGAAGGCCGAGACAGGAGTGTTGAAAGTTTGAGGCCTGCCTCAAAGCTAAAAGAGAGTTCAAGTCCAGCTTGAACTACAATATGAGACTGTGTCTCAAAAACAAAAAAAAAAAGAACAAGTGGGGCGTGGTGGCGCACACCCATAATCCCACCACTCGGGAGGCTGAGGCAGGAGGATCGGTTCCAGTTCGAGACCAGTCTGGGCAACAAAGTGAGCTCAAGGCCAGTCTGAACTGCATAGAGAGATGCTGTCTCAAAAAGGAAAAAAAAAAAAAGAACAAAAAACCAGGCATGGTGGCACATCCTTACAAGTCCAGCACTAGGAAGGATGAACCAAGAGGACTGCTGAAAGTTCAAGGACAGGCTGCAATACACAGTGAGTTCAAAGCCAGCCTGGAACACACAGCGAGACTGTCTCAAAAAAAAAAAAAACACACAAAAAAACAAAACCTGGTGAGTGTTTGAGGTCAAATACCAATGCTGTCACTTAGTTACAGGTCCTTGAGCAAGTTACCTAATCTCTTTATGCCTTGATTTCTTTAACTGAAAATAATGGAATAAAGTGTACCTCTACTGGGTATGGCGACATGTACCTGTAATCTCAGTATTTTGGGAGGCTGAAGCAGGAAGATCTTGAATTTGAGCCAATGTAGGCAACTTAGTGAGTCCGTTGTGTGTATGTGTGTGTGTATGTGTGCGCGTATGTGCGGTACTGGGGATCAAACTCAGGACCTTGCGCTTGCCAGGCAGGCACTTATTCCACTGAGCTACATCCCCAGTCCACCCATCTTAAAATTTAAAAGAACCAAAACAACAAAGCCAGGCATAGCAGTGCTACACACAGTGTACACCTATAATGTCAGTACTCTGGGAAGCTGAGGCAGGAGGATCTCCAATTCAAGCACAGACTCACAATTTTGTGTGTGTGTGTGTGCCAGGAATCAAACTCAGGATCTTGCATTTGCCAGGCAGGTGCTGTGCTGCTGAGCTATAGCCCTGGCCCAAGACTCACAATTTAGCAAGACCCTCTCTCTAAATAGAAAGTAAGGGCTGGAGATGCAGCTTAGTGGTAGAGCGCTCCTGAGTTTAAGCCCCAGTGCGTGTGTGTGTTGGGGGGGGGTCACCCACCATCACTGAAATAGTGACACAGGCATGTTTTCTATCATAATCTGGTATAAGTTCTGGTCACTTATATCCAGAGCTTTGCAGATAGTATATAAGCTAAGCCACTGGGAAAAATAGCTTAAGTGTCTCAACTATCTAGTTCATGCTAACAATTAATTGAAAAGTTAATCTAATTTAAATACTTCTTCAAATTGCTCTTTCCTGACCTCCTAAATTTGAAATTAAATATATCTTACTCCATTGTACTACTGTACAACTGTCCTACTGTTACTTTTATTTTTTTTTCCTACTGAAGCCTACTGTTGCTTTTTTCTATCTTGAATATCTATGATTCTGTGAAAACAGAAATTTAGTTCTCCTTAAATACCACACTATGTAAGTACTCAGCTAAATTACAGTACTTGAGGTAAAGAGGAATCCGGAGGGCGGGGGAAGTGCTTTTGTTCAGTGAGGTGCTTTGCAGAACTATTACTTCTATTTTGCTTATAGGCAAACTGAGACATGGAGAGGAATCCACTTAAAAGAGTAGAAAATTTTAGAGGCACACATAACTGGGGCTGGGTCACTAGGTACCATGTGATTTCAGGCAAAGTACTTAACTTCTCTGAACCTGTTTATCTGTACAATGGGACTAACAATACCTAAACTTTGACACTATAATAATTAAGTGCATAACACTTGAAAATGTTTCTAGCTGGGTAGTTTGAGTGGGAGTCAATAAAAGAAACTATTACTGAAGAAGTGAAATGAGTAGTCGGAATCTCACCGTGTGTGTGTGTGTGTGTGTGTGTGTGTAGGTGTTTCAGGGGCTGAACCCAGGCCCTCCACACTGAGCTACATCCCCTGCTTCCCCTCCTTCCCTTTTAAAGTTTGAGACTGGAACAGGGCATGGTGGCCCATGCCTGTAATCTCAGCACTAGGGAGGCTGAGACAGGAGGACCGATGTGAGTTTGATGTCAGCCTGGACTACATAGTGACTTTAAGGCCATCCTGAACTTACAATGAAAGCCTATCTCCAAAAACAAAAACAAAACTATATATATATATATATTTGTGATTGGGCCGGGCATTATGGCACATTCCTGTAACTCCATCACTTGGGAGGCTGAGGCAAGAGGGTCTAATGTTTGAGCCCAGCCTGGGCCACTTTGCACACCCTACCTCAAAATAAAGGGCGGGGAGTGTAGCTCCCTATGAAAACACTGAGTTCAACCCCAAGTATTGTTATATAAAAAAAAAAATTGAGACATGGTCTCGGTAACTTTCCAAATGCCCAGCTGGATTTTGCAATCTTTTTGCCTCAACTTCCCCAAGAGCGCGATCACAGGCAGGCAAGCCTAACCGCATCCACTCCCACAGGGTCACCTAAAAGCAGCCATCCCTAGTAAATGCTTGTGCTGAAAGTACAGCTCACAAGTTACTTCTCTGTGATGTTCCAAATAGCTTATTAAAAAAATGAATAGCACTGGGTTTAATTTAAAAGTTTCCTCATTGAAAGTGATACACTGTGTGTTAGTACAGACACAAGACTCAAAGCATTAAATTCTGTAAAAATCTCCCTCCTAGCAGGGCATAGTGGAGCAGGCCTGTAATCCTCAGGATTACAGAGAGGCTGAAGCGGGAAGATTTCAAGTTTGAGAGGCCTGGGCAATTTGGCCAGCCCCTGTCTCAACATTTTAAAAAGGGGATGGGGGGTCTGGGAATATAGTTCAGTGGTAGATCACCGCTGGGTTCAGTCCCAGTACGAGGGGAAAAAAAAATTCTCTCCTGATTTCTAGAAGCATTTATTCAAGTAATATTAACCAGGCATCTGTTGTTTGCGACACACAGCAGGGTACTGCATCAAACTTAGGATCTAACTATTTATTGTCTCCATGTGATCCTAAGTCCTCTTTAGACCTTTTCCCCCTGAAGTGTAAGAAGGGCGTGTAAAAGTTTCCTCATTGAAGGCGGCTGAATCCTTTCCGCCCCTTCCATCTCTGACGTTCTATCTGAGAGGCACAGATCTGCGCTCGGTCGGGGTGACTGAGCCGGGGTGTAAGGCACTTTATATAACCGAGTTCACACTGCTTCCAACTTCGCATCCGATTCTCAATAACGAAGCAGAAAAAACGAAGATGCTTGCATGTGGGCTTCCTAGATTAAGCATCTAACACAAGAAGAGCCTGCCTGCCAAAACCCAAGGAGGCAGCGCGAAGGAGTCTTCTCCTGGATGCATCCTTTATCACCGGGTACAGAGAACACGAGGGGCAAAACCTGATCGCTCCATCTTTTCCACTCTCCCTTTCTCTCTGGAGACTGATCTCACAACAGAACCCCTCGGATCCTCCGCTTTTAGGAGCCTGGCTCCTCACAGCCCTCGGGAACTCGGAGTCTCAGAGCCCGGATCCCGTCACCAGAGAAGCCCCGGTCTTCACTGCCCGCTTCTGCGCCTTCCTAAACTCAAGTCTTCTCTGCCCGCTTCTGCCTCTCGGGAACCTGTCTTCGCCGCCCTCTCTCTGAATCCTTGGGAGCCTGGGTCTTGGCCGTCCCGCTCCTGTTCCTGGGAGCCCAAGTCCTCACCGCTCCACTTCTACCTCTGTGGAGCCCGTGTCTTCACGCCCGGTTTCGTTCTGACCCTCTCCTCCTAAAAGTACGGCTCTCACAATCCTGTCCCTCTCGGACCACTTTCCCTCAGGTGCCGAGGACCTCACATCCGTCCCCGTTCTTAAGTCTCGTTCGGAGCCCGGGTCCCCACAGCCGCGTCTTCTCCGAGCCCGATCCCCTCAAGTCCCGTCCCAAGAGCCTGAACGCTCACAGCCCAGTCTCCTCCACAACCTGGTTCTTCAAACACTGACCCACTGTGGGTCTGGGTCCTGACTCCCTCCTCCCGCTCTTCTTCCTCCACTGCCAGGGCCCAAGACTCACAGGCAGCAGCGTCTATCTCCCCATGATATGCGGAGACTGCCCCAGTGAAGCTTTCGTCTCAGCAGCCGGTCCGACTGCGTGGCCCTCCCCGAGTACTTTCCGGCACCGCTCCCCGCCTCCAACCCGGAAACGCGCGGCTCTTCCGGCCGGCGGGCGCGCGCCTGGCTCGCGCAGGCGCAGAGTGCCCGCCGGCACGTGGTTGCTGTGCTGTGCGTAGCTGGGCTCTGGTGGGAGCGCTTTCCTCAGCTTGTGGGTGACTGGTGGCGGGGGTGAGCTCTGCTGCCCCTATCTCGGCGTTTCGAACCCTGCCCTAGCTGTTTCTTCCCAGTTCGTCTTGTATCTTTCGCGAGCATGACCTACGGTAATGGACGCCCTGGGCTGGCTTCAAGGTCGCCATTTTTAGTTGGTGCCTTTGTCGTGACATCAGGACGGGGGTATCACCCGGGACGGCAGTACTCACCCCATAGGTATTCTATCTGGGGACAAAGCAGACTGGGGGTGCCTGTAAGTTTGCAGTTAATAACAATCGAGGGCCTCCTAGGGCCAGGAAGCCCCTTTCTTCCGATGTCGTTTAATTATTTCGAGGAAATGAATTTAGTAGGGTTCTAGCTAGAAAGTGCAGAGCCTCACGTTGAACTGAGAACTCTGCAGAGTTTGCCCGTTCTTTAACCATTAAACTCGGACGCTTTGAGTTATTTCAAACGTCAAAACTTGGTGACGTGTGTGTGTGTGTGTGTGTGTGTGTGTGTGTGTGTGTGTGTGTGTTAACCTAGTTCTACACGGAGACAAGCAATCAAGACCCAGTTTCAACCTCCCTGGGGTTCTCAGTGAGATGGAGAAGGACCCCACACAGTGTTAAAGGCGTGTGGTAGCCAGAGGTACCAACAGCAGCCAGCAGGAATTGAGAGCAGCTGCCCAGACGGCTGCGGCACCTGGGCCCTCTGTCAGTATCATCCCATCACAGTCCCGGTCCACGTTCACATTGTCACTGGGTCCAGAGTCTTCGACTCGGTGCCTTGCCACCGTTAAGTGTGCTGGCTTGCCTAGGCTTATTTCCCTGCCGCTGCTCCCGGCATGTATTTTAGGGTTTGTCATACCGGTTTCGTTGGAGAACTACTGATATGTACTACTATTTTTTTTTTTTGAGACAGGGACTCATGTGGTGCAGGCTGGCCTCGAACTCCCAGTAATCCTTCTGCCTCGGCCTCCCAAAGGCTGCAATTACAGGCGTGCCCCAGCACATCCGGCTGAACTACTGTGCATCTGTTACTGACCCAATCTGAATGTATATTCACCTAACAAATATTTACTGGCTTATTGTACGCCAGGCCTTTTGCTATACACTGGGTACATACTGTAACTGATACAGACACCCTTGTCCCGAATTTACAATCTGGAGCTAGTGTACAGAAGGGTAAGAGAGTACCAGAATAGGAAGGACAACGGGAAAGAAAAAGAATTAAGATGTGTTATGTACATTTACCACTTCTCCAAAATGCATGTAATCATTATGTACTGCAAACATGTGCGAATAAGAATAATTTTAGAGTACGAGGCTAAGCCAGGCTTCCCTCTCTGGATGGTGGAGAGTCCTGAGCCACAGCTGAGTCAGGAAAGAGGGCTGAAGACAAGGGCTGCAGTGGACAAGCTGTGGGGAGGTTCGCAGGTGACAAGGAGAGATGAAGAAGTTGAAGAGGAAGGCAGGGCTCATTTCAGGCCAACACTGAATGCTGGTGGAGGTTTGGAATTTTATGCGGTGTACAATGGGAAGGCATTAGAGGGTTAAGCAGTTTCAAAAGGGAAATGATTTGTGTTTAAGAGTTAACATACCGGATTATAGGAGGAGGCCCCAATAGACCCCTGATAGCACCCATCTCTGCTTTTTTGCCGGCTTCTACTACCCATGTGCTTCCTACTACAGTGTAAGACTGTTGTGATGCACGCCTGTAATCCCAGTGTTTGCCTATAATCCCAGCACTGGGGAGGCTGAGGCAGGAGAATCACTACTAGCTTCAGGCCAGTCTGGGTTACATAGTTCAAGGCCAAACTGAACCCCATAGTGAGACTCTTGTCTTGAAAAAAGCAAAAACGAGGAAAAACCCTGAAAGTGCAGCATATAGCATCAGCAGCACAGCGTGACACTCATCTTTTCTTTCTTTGGTAACACTGCCATCTCTGGATGTCACATAAGTAATTAGGTTGCTCTGAATTTTTGCTCTCTTAGGGCCGGTACGGTGGCATAAGTTTGCGTATTTACAATTTTGATAGTTTGAGATTAGTGTCTTCCCCAGTTACGTGCTTACAGCCGCCAAAAGCTGTCTTCTCCATTAACAGCAGGAGGTAATGCTGCGCGCCTTCTCACCCGCTCCACTGCCGCGCCTTCCGCCGCCTGCCGGGCAACCGGCTGCAGTTTCCCAGCAAGCCCTGCTCGTATTTGCATATTGTTCACGTCTTGCCTTTACTTTTAAATTCAAATCAAAAGGACGATAATAGATTCGTTTTTACAAAGCTTCCCTCTGGCCCAGAAGAGTTTTGTCATTTCCTCTTTAACTTCAGGGATATACGATCGGAAATAGCTTAGGCTTTGTTTTCACCTTTACCAAAAGATGGGTTAAACACCGTTGCCACTCTGTTTCTCCAACTCTTAAAGTAAAAAGGGCTTCTGTCGTGAGTGGCACACGCTGGGCAACTTGTTTGTTCTGCGTGCGGAATCGACATCAAGAGATTTCGGAAGCATAATTTTTTGATAATTGGGCAGCTAGTGATCGTTGGTCCTGGCGCCCTTTCTGTTTGTGATAAAAATAGTTATTATTGGTTTCTTTTATTGTAGAAGTTGTAGGTTTAGCTTTGCTTGGTAGTGTTGTTGTGTGTGTGAAAATAGGTATATTATGGCCTGGGTGGTCTTGGTATTGTTCATGTATCAGACAGGGGTTTTGTGGTCCATTTCAAACTTTGGCTTAGTAGTGGTCCTTCTACTCTAGGGACGATTTAATTTTTAAAAAGAAGCTGGGCGTGGAGTCGCACTCCTGTAATCCCAGCGCACGCCTCTAATCCCAGCGCTCGGGAGGCTGAGGCAGAAGCATTGTTGCGCGTTCGAGACCACCCTGGGATACAAAGTAGTGAGCTCAAGACCAGCCTGAACTGCATAGCAAGACCCTGCCCCAAAAAGGTAAAAAAAAAAAAAAAGTTACAACGTTTAAAATGTGTTAACACACACCTGTAATTCAAAGACCCGGCCGGGTGTGGTGGCGCACGCCTGTAATCCCAGCACTCTGGAGGCTGAGGCAGGAGGATCGTTGCGAATTCGAGGCCAGCCTGAACTGCATAATGAGAGCCTGTCTTAAAAAGAAAAAAAAAAAAAACTCAAAAGACCCTGTCTCCTAAAAAAATAAAGAAGTTGTACGGTAATATTTCCTTGACAGAGTACCAAAATAGGAATGTTGAAGGACTGTGTAGACTTGTTCCATATCATCATGTGGAAGTGAGGGATTTGTAAAATTTGACTTTTTGAAATACTTCTAGTTAACTTCTTTATATAGGTATTAAATGTACCTATGCCTCTCCCAAGCCTCCCCACGCTTTTTTGGGGTGATGGTGGTGGTACTGGGGATTGAAGGTTGAACCCAGGGTCTTCACACTGAGGCACATCCCCACCCCTTCTAAAATTTTATATTTAAGACAGAGTTGCTTACTTATTTTTTTCTTTTTGAAACCGCTTCTTGCTCTACAGTTCAGACCTTGAGCTCACTTTGTAGCTCAGACTGGCCTCAAAGGCGGTGATCTTCCTGCCTCAGTCTCGCCACCATTCCCAACAAGACAGTCTTGTTAAATCACTCCTAAATTAACAGGCTAGACTCCAATTGTACCACCACACCTGAGTTCTCTATCATCTTAAGGTTGAGAGGATATTCTTTCTAAAATTTCTGGGTTTAGCTCAGCAGCACAGGAACTTAGCTCAGCAGCACAGCACCTGCCTGGCAAAGTCGGGGTCCTGAGTTTGATTCCTGGCACCAAAAATAAATACAATTTCTGAAAGAGCCAGGTGCGGTGGTGCACACCTATAATTCCAGCGCTCAGGAAGCTGAGGCAGGAGGATTGCTGTGAATTTGAGGCCAGACCTTGTTTCTAAATAAATAAAATTTCTGAAAGTCTTCTAAAGACAAAAAAAGGGGGTGGGGGTGGGGGCGGTTCCAAGCACCAGTTAAACACTGCTCTGGTGCTGACGCTACAATAGCTATCAAGCCAGGCAGGGTGGTGCACAACTGTGATCCTAGAGTGAATTTGGTAACATTTGGACCTAGGGCAGAATGCTCTCTTTCAATGAGATCCTCTAATAAAATTTCATCTTCTCTCTCTTCTTTCTTTTTATTTTTTTTCAACACAAATCCAAGAGGAAGTGCATGAATATATACCCCCTCCAGGGCACACCTGGACCCACCCATACTTGTTATTTTCAATAGCTTCAAGGAAATACTTGCAGACTAGTTGAGTTTTGGTTTTTTCTTTTTTGCCTCACCGTGCTTCTTGTTCACTACTTCAAGCTTTTTCTCATCCCAGCCACCCAGTATATCCTTTGCAAGTTCTTCATCCCTTGCGTCAATGTAAACACTTCGTTTGTCACATTTCCTCTCCAAAGTCAGATCATGAGTCATGAGTTCAATCCCGCCCCCCAAAATCAGAAACTGATGGGCTAGGGATATAGCTCAGTGGCACAGTGCCTGCCTGGCAAACACAAAGGTCATGAGTTCAATTTCCGGTACCAAAAAAAAAAGAATCAGGTCATGAGAGAACTTGTACTTATCGTCCTTAGTCCACAGTCCTTGCTTGAAGAAGGCCCGCACCACGGACTTGGGGTCTGCACCTCTACTTATTTTTTTGAGCAGCAACTACACTGCAATTCTTTTTTCTTGTCATCTTTCTTCAGTTTCTTTTCAGCTTCACTGTGCCACGTGACGTGGATTTTGTTGACCACATGTAACTTGATGAGAGAAGGCCTGATAAACTTCCGTTGCTTTGCTTCTTTCTTATTCTTTAGAACGAAAGTTTTGTCCTCAATAATCTCCTCCTTTCTCTGCTCTGCCTTGCTGCTGCCCCAGCCCGAGCCTGTTTCTTGGGGGGCCATTGCAGAGAGAGGTGGCACCGGCCAGACTTAAAGACGTGAGTACAGTTATGCTTAAGAGCAGGGGTGGGGTGGAAGGTGGTGGTGCACACCTGTAATGCCAGCACTTGGGAGGCTGAGGCAGGAGGATCGTTGCAAGTTCGAGACCAGCCTGCGCTACAAAGTGAGCTCAAGGCCAGCCTGAACTGCATAGCGATACCCTATCTCTAAAAGACACACACACACACACACACAAAATATATATATATACACACACACACACACACACAGTATTGCTTTATTGCTTTCCACCAGTGAGGACCTCTCCATGAGAACATGCCTCTCGCAAAAGATCTGCTTCATCCTTCTCTGAAGGTGAAGATGAGGAAACACAAGAAGAAACGCCTGGTGCAGAGCCCCAAGTCCTACTTCATGGACATGAAGTGCTATAAAAATCATCACGGTCTTTTTCAGACAGTGGTTTACTGTCCACTGCCGGCTGACGGAGGAAAAGCAAGGCTGAGAAGGATGTCCTTCAGGAGGAAGCAGCACCAACAGTACCCTGAATCAAGATGAATGGGAACCATTCTGATCAACACATTTTGGATTTAAAAAAAAAAAGAATATATAGCATTTAGCAATTATGATTCTTTCTGCCTAACGACAGAGGTATACTGTGCAATGAATGTATTAATGTATACAACATAGTAGCAATAGAGTAGAACTTGTACCTGACTTCTCAAGGTTTATAGTTTTGTGTGGAGATTAAGTAGCAGACTACAACACTGCATTTCTTTTTTGAGACAGAGTCTCCCTTGATCTTAGCCAAAAGGCCAAGAAGCAGTGAGAGACAGTCTCACTATGTAGCTCAGGTTAACTTTGAACTCTCTGTGTAACCCAGGCTGCTCTCAAACTTGCAGCAGTCCTGCCTCAGCCTCCCAAGTGCTGGGATTACAGGTGTGCGCCACCACACCTGGCGCTCTTCTTTGTTTGAGTCAGGGTCTCTCTAGGCAGTCCAGGCTGACCTTGAACCTGCTATGATCCTCCTGCCTGTCTTCTAAAGGCTGGGATCACAGGTGTGTGCCACCATACTGGGCTCCAACACTGACTTTCTTGTCTAGGAAAATGTTCCTGAGGCAATCAACAACTTCAAAGATGAAATCTTAGAATAATTACAAGTAGGTGAAGTGAGGAGGAAGGGCAAGTTTATGAGAGGATGGATAGAGATTATATACTGCAGTCAAGAACTGAAAGACCGGGCTGGGGGTATAGCTCAGTGGTATAAGTTCCTGCTTGGCAAGTGCAAGGTCCTGAGTTCAATTACCGGCACCAAAACACACACACACAAAACCCTGAAAGACCAATGTGGCCAAAGTAAAACCATGCAGGTAACAAAGCAGATAGGTACCTGAAGAAATTAGAGTCACCCATGTTAGGTATCAGCACAATTTTTCTGTACCTTATGCTACTTACAAAACATTTTTTCTTTTTGAGACAGAGTGTCACTTTGTAGTGCAGGATGGCTGGGTGTGGCAGCGCACACCTGTAAGCCTAGCCCTTGGGAGGCTGAGGCAGGAGACTTGCCACAAGTTCCAGACTGTCCTGGGCTACATAGTGAGTTCAAGGCCAGCCCAAACTACACACCAAGACCTTGTCTCAAAAAAAAAAAAAAAAAAAGGTAGTGCATTTCACTATGGTGCAAGTACAAACTGGGTGAAGAAGCTGTGGATGCAGCTCCGTGGTAGAGCACCTGCCTAACATGAAAGACGAAGGGAGAAAGGAAAGAGGAAAGAAAAAGACTTGTACAGATATTTGTGTAAAAAAAGATATAGTCAATAAGCACATGGAAAGATGCTTCACATCAGTAATCATAAGGCATATGCAAATCAGAACTACAATGATATGTTACTTCCTACCCATTAGGAACAGCTATTATTAGCACCTGGGCATGGGGGCACACCCCTGTGATCTCAGCATTCAGGAGGCTGAGGCAGGAGGAACGTTTTGAGTTTGAGACCAGCCTGGGCTACAAAGTGAGCTCAAGGCCGGCCCGAACTGCATAGCTAGACCCTGTCTCAAAAAGACCAAGAAAAAAAAAATAATAATAGCTATAAATCACCCCAGAGGGAATGGCTATCATCAAAAAATCTAATAATAATGGCCCTGAATCAAGGCCAGCAGTTTTCTGAAGCCGTTGGTTTCAAGCAGGAGCCTAAAGTGGTATCTTTCTATGGTCTGTTGGCCATTTCAGAACTTTGGAAATGTAATGGTCAGTTCATTAGAAAGAAACAAATAACTAAATGAATTTTACTAGCTCGGCCCCTGGGGCGTGCCAGATGCTCCACCGTGCCCTCCCTCCCCAGCTCCACCCGCCCCCTGGCGTGACAGGCACTCTGCCTCATCCCTGGAGCTCCGCCCAGCACCTGGGGCGTGCCGGGTGCTCCGCCCCGCCTCTGGAGCGTACCAGGCGCTCTGCGCGGCCCTGAAGACTCGCCTGAGCCTGTAGACGCAGATGCACTGACAGAGCCTGATGGTTTGTTGTGTAACCCCCACCTACCCGACCAGACTCCCGACTGCTGTGAGGGCTTGCCAAAGGGTGCTTCTCCGCCTCCTGCCATAGTAATTTGTGTACACCCATGTATTATACAGCACATTTAGAAGCAGCCAAGTCTCTTCCCAAAGTGAGAGCGTGAAGAAGTAAATAAACCAAAAGTGCAGTTATTACCAGTGGGAAGACCACCGACAGGGTGGTAGAACAACCGAGGTGAAGTGGAGAAAACTGAGTAATTGAACGAGCCGTCATCTATATGATAGGGGCGGGGATGACATTATGTAATGCAACATTCCGTGGTGGCCCCCTGCTGTTTTCTCTGTAATTTGGGGTTTCTTTTATTGTTTTTGTGTTAGCAAATGCGAAGACAACACTATGTAATGCAACATCCAGTGATGGTTCCCTGCTGTGTCCTTTGTAATTCGGTATTTCCTTTATTGATTTTGTTATAGCAAATATGAAGATAACATTATGTTATACAGCATCCAGTGCCAATTCCCTACTATCTTCTCTATAACTTGGTATTTTCTGTATTGTTTCTGTGTTATTCTGGGTTCTTTTGTCTTAAAAAAAATTAATAATAATAAATGTTGGCAAGCGTGTAGGGAAAAGGGAAATATTGGTGGTGGTAACCTAATACAACCACTATAGCAATCAGTGAGGAGATACCTCAAGAACTAAAAATAGTAATTTATTTTGACCTGCTATTCACCTCCTGGGTATCTTCGCAAAAGCGTTGAGACTCATATTACAGGAATGTACACATCCCCATGTCTATAAGCAGCACAATTTATAACGGCTAGATCATGGAAACACCGGCTGTGTCTGTTAGAGCTTCTATCTAGATCTCTCAAAGCTTCTTGAGCTCATAGGTGAGGTTTTGTGGAGGGTGCCAGACCTAGGGTGTGTGATACTGGGATTAAGGGTGGTGGCCCTGGTTAATCCACTCACTTGTTTAGATAATTCTGAGTGTAGATCATGGAAGCCCTGCCTTGGGTATAGATGTGCACCAATCAATAGGTGTGTGCCCTGGATGGAGTAAAAGGGAAAGGGGGGCTGCTACCTGCCTGCCCTGCCGTGACCCTCTGCCACACTGCCCTGCCTTGGAGCCAGCCGACTGTGCACTTAAACCTCTACAAACTGCCAGCTAAGATAAATCTTTCCTTCTTTAACTTGTGGGTGTGAGGTGCTTTGTCCCAGCAACAAGAAAGCAACCAAGACAATGTCCATGAACAGATGGACAGACAAGCAAGATGGCATTGTTCAGCAGTACATCACTGCCCAGCAAGCATGAGGCTATGGGCTCAATCCTTGGTATCAAAACAAAACACAAAAAAATTTTGAAGATCAGGCTGCTGGCCACACATGTGAATCCTAGCTACTTGGGAGGCTGAGACAGGAGGATTGTGAGTTCAAGTCCATCTTGGGCAAATTAGTAAGACTTGATCTCAAAAAGATAAAAGGAGGCCGGGGATATAGCTCAGTCACACAGCACCTGCCTGGCAAGCACAAGGTTCTGAGTTCAATTCCCAGAACAACAAAAAAAAGATCAAAAGGGCTGAGGATGTACCCTAGTGCTTCCTAGGTTTGATTCCCAGTATCTACTCCCTCCCTCCAAAGGAAAAAAAAAATCAGAAGATTGAGGGTGTAACTCTGGTAGAGAATTTGCTGGACTCTGGGTTTAATCCCCAGCCTTCACCAGCCCCCAAATCAGAAAATAAGGAGAGCTATTGACAATGTAGAGAAATTAGAATCCCATTCATTGTTGGCAGGAATGCAAGCTTGTACAGCCACTGCAAACACAATACGTTAGTCCCTCAAAAATTAGCTGCCCACAGTGGTGCACATCTGTAATTCCAGCACTCTGGGAGGCTGAGGCAGGCGGATGAGAAAATCAAGCCCAGCCTGGGCAATTTAGAAAGACCATGTCTTGGGACTGGGGATATAGCTCAGTGGAATAAGCACTTGCCTAGCAAGTGCAGGGTCCTGAGTTCGATCCCCAGTACCGAAAAAAAAAAAAAAAAACACACAGAAAGACCATGTCTCAAAACTAAACTAAAATAAATTAAATTAGATAATAAAGAGTTAGGATGTAGCACGAGTGGTAATGCATTTGCCTAGCATGTGGAGGCCCTGGGTTCAATCTCCAGTCCGGAATGAAACAAAACGAAAGGAGAGGGCATGGATAAACAGAGGAAATGGATATATTAATAAAGTGCTGATGCATTACATATGATGAATGAACCTTGAAGATATTATACTAAGTCAGCCAGACCCAAACAAGACATACATTATATAACATTACTTACACAAGGTACTAAAAATAGTAAAATTCATAGAGTGAGAATAGTAGGCCTGGGGATGTAATTGAATGGTAAAACATTTGTGTAGCATGTATGAGGTCCTGGGTTGGAGCCTCAGTAGCCCCCTATAAGCTACCCCAGCTTGCCTAGAAAGAACGCAGCTGCCAGAGGGAGAAGAGGATGTGGGAAATTAATGCTCTATGAGTGAAGAATTTCTGGTTGAGATGATGCCAAAGTGCTGGAGATGGAGGGTGATGATGCTTTAATCATGCAAATATACTTGATACAACTGAACTATATCTTTTTCTTTCTTTTTTTCTTTCTTTTTCTTTTCTTTTTCTTTCCTCTTCCTCTTCTTCATCTTCCTCCTCTTCTCCTTCTCTTCCTCCTTCTTTTTCTTCTTGGCTTTTTGTGACAGGGTCTTGCTACATACTTCAGGCTGGCCTTGAACTCATTATGTAGCCCATGCTAGTCTCAAACTTTCGGGGATCTTCCTGCCTCAGCCTCCCAAGTGCTGGGATCACAGGTGTGTGCCACCATGCCCAGCTGAACTGTATTTTTTTAGTGGCCAAAGTTATGTCAAGTATATTTTATCACAATAAAAAATAAATTAAAAAGAAGGCTGGGGTGTAGCTCAGTGGCAAAGCATAGGTTTAACATGCAGAGGAGCCTGGGTTTGATCTCTAGTATCCAAAAGTAAAAAAGAAAAGAAAGAATAGATAGAGGACAGATGTGGTAGTACACCTGTTATCCCGTCACTTGGGAGGCTGAGGCAGGAGGATCACCATGAGCTTGAGGCCAGCCTGGGCTACATAGCAGAAACCTTGTCTCAATCCCCGCCCTACCCCCCAAAAAGAAAAGAAAATTAAGAAGCCAGGCATCACAGACCTGTAACCCCAGCACTCTGAGAGGTGGAGGCAGGAGGATCAAAGCTAGCCTAGGCAATTTAGGCCCTTCATTTTGAAAACTTTTCTCAATAAAAAAATGGAAGGCAGGTGTTATTGGGCAGGTCTTGGGCTCGATCTCTAGTACCACCAAACAAGGAAGAATTGTGCCTATGGCTTACGTAGCACAGCTCAGAAAAATTACCCTCCAGGGGCTGAAGCAGCGTATATGGAGGGCTCACCAGGCCTGGCGGAGAGCACGTGCTGCGAGGCGTGGCTGCCGATGGTTCCTTTCATAGCCGAGGAAACTGTGGCCAGAGCCGCCTCAACCAAGGCCCTGGAGCCAGTGGAGGCGGCGTTGCCTGAGTGCTGGATTGGGTGAGGCGGTGGTCGTGAATGCCAATGGGGTAGTAATAGAATACCAGCTGGCGTTTTTTTGTCTTTTCATGGTAGCAAGGGTGGAACCCAGGGCCTCTCACATTCTAGGTTAGACCTCTGACACTGAACTACATTATATCCCAAGACCTTTTAAATTTTTAATTAACTTATTTATATTGTGATAGTGAGGATGGAACTCAGGAGTGATGTGCTACTGAGCTACACCATCCCTCAACCCTGCTTATTTTGAGATAAGGTCTGGTGAAGTTTCTCAGGCTGGTCTTGAACTTGCAAGCCTCCTGCCTCAGCTTCCTGAGTAACTGGGAACCAGTCAGCATTTGTTTTTCTATCCTTCCCTCTCTTCCTCCTTCTCTTTTCTTTTTCTGTCTTTTTGAGACAGGGTCTCACTATATAGTTCAGGTTGGACTTGAACGCACTTTGTAGCCCAGGCTGGCCTAGAACTTGCAGAGATCCTCTTGGCCCAGCCTCCCAGAGTGCTGGTGTGACAGGTGTGCGCCACCATGTCTGGCACTTTTTTCTTTCTCTCTCTCTCTTTTTTTTTTTTTTTGGTGGTACTGGGGATTGAACTCAGGACCTTGAGCTTGCCAGGCAGGCACATGTGCCACTGAGCTATATCCCTGGTCTTTTTTTTTTTTTTTGAGACAGGGTATCACTTATGTACTTCATGCTGACCTAGAACTAGCTGTGTTGCCCAAGCTGGTCTTGGAACTCATGATCCTGCTGCCTCAGCTTCCTAAGTATTAGATGCTGATATTATGCATGTATGCCACCACACCCAGCCAGCTGGGATTTCTTGAGTGCTCACTACATCCTAGATACTGTTTTTTTTTCTTTGAAGTGGCCTCACTATGTAGTTCAGGGTGGCCTTGAGCTTGCTGTGTAAGCTGGGTGTGGTGGCACATGCCTGTAATCCTAGCACTCAGGAGGCTGAGGCAGGAGAATCGTTGCAAGTTCGAGGCCAGCCTGCGCTACAAAGTGAGTTCAAGGCCAGCCTGAACTGCATAGCGACACCCTGTCTCCAAAAAACCCCCAAAAAACAAAAAACAACAACAACAACAAAAAAACGGAACTTGCTATATATTCCAGGCTGGTCTCGAATTCACAGCATCCTCCTGCCTCAGCCTCCCTGACTACTGGGATTACAGGTGTGAACCTCCACACTCTGCTAAAAACCCTGATATGCAAACAGATTAACTCATTCTCCTTTGACAGCCTCCTCAAGGGAGGGCTGTCCATCTTCCTTCTACACATAAGGAGGCAGAGACTCTTCCAGGCCTCAGTGGCAGCAGGACTTGAGCCTTGTCCTCTCTGACTCCTGTGCCAGGGACCGCTTGTTGCTTTGGGTCTGGTGTGGGCCGTGGGTAGGGTTCGGCTGGGTTGGGGGAAGAGATGACTCACCTGACTCCATGGAGATTCAGCCCAGTTTTTTGTTTTTTTTTTTTTGCACCAACTGGCAGCACTTTCCCCCTTTCTCTCAGCCTCCTTTTCTGATTCATTTCCCCATCTGTTAGTGGTTTCTGCCTTCTGAGAACACAGCTGCTGCAGAAGGGGGCAGTGTGCTGTGGGGCCTGCGGGAGGGAGACGCAGAGCCCAGGCAGCCCTTACTAGATGTTTTCAATTCATTAAGTTCAGATTCTTGAGACAGGGTCTCACCCTGTAACCCCAGGTGGCTTCAATACACGGTGATCCTCCTGCCTCAGCCTCCCAGAGTGCTGGGATTGCAGGTGTGTGCCACCATGCCCCACTGACAATTGTTTTTAAGTGCTCTCTCAGGCCACATTCGAGGGTCTGGGTGTCCTGTGACTAACACAGACCTCAATCTTGCTCTCATGGAGGTTCTGCTGCAGGGTATGCAGCAGGGAGGGTCATAGGCCGGGAGGTGATCCGCCAGGTGTGGGGGAGGGCACTGAGAGAGGTGGGGCGCGGTGCCCAGGGAGGGCACATAGTTTGGGAGAGTGAGAGCCAGGAAGTCCCCCGGGATGGGCCAGGAGGAGGCCATGAGGCACAAGGCCACGGGTCTGTGAGTGGGAGGCAGAGGGACAGAGTCTGGGGGCAGCAGGGGACAGCAAGGGCGCAAGTCGGGAGAAGCACTCAGGGCCAAGGCACACGAGGTGCTTGTAGGCGGGTGAGGTCAAACTGTTGTAAGGAGATGGAGGCCACTGGGGAGCGAAGGCTGAATGAAGCTGTCCCACAGCGTGCTGGGGAAGCCGCTGAGCTTCGTCTCTACAGCAGGGAGAATTGGACCCTGAGATCGGGCAAGTCAGAAGAATGCACAGGGTGCCTGGCAGCCAGCTGGCTCTCAGCAAACCTGGGCATCCCGCCTGCAGGCTGCTCACTGTTGACAAACTGGCTTTCAGCCACCAAGGGCCTCTGTCCACCTGCCATCCACAGTCTCTGCAAGAGGGCCTAGGGCCTAGATGTCTCTACCATTCCACATGCGACTTTGCCAAACCCCCAGCTGGCTCCAAAATTATATCCATTGCTCAGCTTTTTGGGGGCCGAGTATGAGAGATTTAACTCAGGGGTATTCTACTGCTGAGCTACACCCCAACCTCTATTTTTTTTTTTTTTAATTGTGAGACAAGGTGTTACTGATTTGCCCAGGTTGGGCTCAAACTTGCAATCCTCCTGCCTCAGCCTCCTAAATAGCTGGGATTACAGGTGTGCGCCACTGAGCCTGGCTATTCAGTTTGTTATAAACCCAAAAGAACAGAATTATCTAAACAAAATTGTTTGGCAGTTAGACAGACCATAAAAAAATACCAGAAGCTAGAAGCAGACTGGGCACCCAAGTATCTTTCATACTTAAAAACAAACAAGGAAACAAACAGTTGGGGTGCAGCTCAGAGCCTAGGTAGTGAAGCCGGGGTTTAGTCCACAGCATCAAACAAAACAAAAAAAATTAGGAAACACTGTCTAGTGATCAGAAAAAAAAATAAAAACGACTGTATAACATGGAATTGTGGGGCTGGGGATATAGCTCAGTGGAATAAGTGCTTGCCTAGCAAGCACAGGGTCCTGAGTTCGATCCCCAGTACCGCAAAAAAAAACCAAAAAACATGGAATTGTGTACTGACAATAATTCATCAAGGTAAAGAGAAAAGCAGTTAGAAAAAAGACTGGAAGGAAAAATACCAGATGTGGACAGAAGTGGGGTTTTCTTTTTTTTTTCTGTGCTTCTCCATCCGTTCAAGTACTCTGCAATTTTCTACAACGAACATGTAATTATTCAGTGGAAAAAAAGAGAAAAGTTTTCACATGACTTTCTTCCTAAAGCAGTCGTCTTACTGCCTTATGCCTTTTCTTCCCTTCTAGCAATAAAATTGTGAAAAGCTGTCTTGACCAGGCATTTCGGTACCTCTCTTCCCATTTACTGCCTGATCCTCTACCCCCACCCACCAGGAGCCCTGGAGGACAGCAGTGACCTCTCAGCTGCTAAACCCAGTGGCTTTTGCTTTCCTTGCTAGACTCACGGTGGTGTCTGGTGTTGCTGGCATCACCTCCGCCTGGAAAACCCCTGCCTGCTCTGTGGGCTTCTCTGCTCAGCAGTCCAACTTTTCAAGCACTTGTGCTTGGTCTCTGTGGGTTCCTCAAGTTTTTAGTGCTCCCCAGATTTTGGCCTCTGGTCCTTCCCTTCCTACAGTCTCCCTCAGTGACCCCCTCCCCTCTCTGCTTTTGTGGTCCATCTACACAACAGTCCCACAGTCCAGTCAATCCACTTTCTTCTGGACACCATCTGGATGTCCCCACAGCACCTAGATTCAACACGCCCAAGCTGAGCCATCGCTTCTGCTTTCCCTCAGTCCTCAGACTGCCAAACCGTTGCTTCCTCCCAGCCTAAGACACCTCCGCACTGATGGGCTCTGCACGCAGCCCTCCCTCTCCCCTGGCGGGAAGGTTTCTCTGCTTTGCCTCCTCACCAGTCCATACCTCTTCTGTCCTTCCTTTTGTTTTTTTGACACAATGTATTGGGGTGTAACCTAGGCAGGCCTTAAACTTACTGTCTTTTTGCCTCAGTCTCCCAAATTCGGGGATTACAAGTGTACCACTAGGCTTGGCTTCTCGTCTGTATTTTTAAAAAATTTTTCCAATCATTGGCTGGGCATGGTGGCACATGACTGTAACCCTAACGCTTGGGATGCTGAGGCAGGGGGCTGCCGAGAGTTCAAGGTCAGCCTGGGCTACATAATGAGTTTAAGGACAGCTGGAACTACATAGTGAGACCCTGTCTCAAAAGAACCCCCTACCAAAAAAAAAAAAAAAAAAAAAAGCCAGGTGTACTGGGCAGATTGCTGGGAGTCTGAGGCCAGCTTGAGCTACACAGTGAGACTCTGTCTCAAAAGAAAAACAAACTGAACCGACCAATGAACCAAAAAAAAAACCTCTTTAAAATATTACTTGCCCCCAGGGTCTTTAGGATGGGTAACATTTGGGGGAGGTATATGAGGTGTGAGCACCAGAAGTTTCTGCAGTGGTATGGAGACAGGAATTAGCTGTGTCTGTAGAGAAGATTTCAAAATTTCCCTTGAGGCCTGGCATGGGGGTGCACACCTGTAATCCCAGCACTTGGGAGGTTGAGGCAGGAGGATCCTTTGCGAGTTTGAGATCAGCCGGGGCTACAAAGTGAGTTCAAGGTCAGCCAGAACTGCATAGTGAGACCCTGTCTTAAACAGAGAAAAAACAAGCTGGGTGTGGTGGCACAAGCCTGTAATCACAGCACTCAGGAGGCTAAGGCAGGAGGATCCTTTGTGAGTTCAAGGCCAGCCTGGGCTACAAAGTGAGCTCATGGCCAGCCTGAATTGCATAGCAAGACCCTGTCTCAAAAAAAAAAAAAAAAAAAAAAAGACAAAAACCAAAAAAACAAAAACAAAACCTCCCTTGAGGGATTGGGGGGATATAGCTCAGAGGTAGAGCACATACATACTATGTGTGGGGAACTGGGTTCAAATCTCCAGCACTGAAAACAAAGAACACCCTTCAATCCCTAGCTCTTTCCTCAAGATCCTTTTTTTTTTGAAGGGGGTACCCAGAATCAAACCTAGAAACTTGTGCTTGCCAGGCAGGTGCTGCACCACTGAGCTATGTCCTCAGCCCCTCAAGATACTTTCGCATTTCCTAGTTCTATTCCTTGGCACATATTGTTTGTTTATAGTATTGGAGAAGGGGCCGGGGATATAGCTCAGCGGCACAAGTGCCTGTCTGGTAAGCTCAAGATCCTGAGTTCGATTCCTGGTATATATATATATATATATATATATATATATATATATATATAGTATTGGAGAATGTACCTAGGGGCTCTTACTGAGCTTCATTCCCCAATCCTTTCATTTTTGGAGCAGGGAGTTGACACAGGGCCTTGCTATGTAGTTCAAACTGGCCTTGAACTCACTATGTAGCTCGGGTGGCCTCAAACTCACAGCAATCCTCCTGCCTCAACTGGTGTTATAGGAATTCTCAACAGCTGGCTGGCTGTGAACTTTCAGTCCTCCCGCCTTCAGCCCCTGGGGCAGCTGGAGTTACAGAGGTGCCTTCAGCCCCTGGGGCGGCTCCCAGAGGTGCACCTCCACCGCCACCATGGCTCTGCTATTTTCGGAAGCTCTCCTCCACTATTTGGTGAACTCCCCACCATCCTCTGAGACCTGGCTGGAGTGCTCCCTCCCTTGTAAAGCCTTTCGGGAATCCTCCAGGGAGAGTGCTATGCACTTTGCCAGCGCCCTGTTTGTGTTTCTAGAACACCTATGACACTGCACTGCCTATGTCTGTTTCCAATTTTGTTTCCAAAGAAGGTGGACCAAGAACTTCTGGGGAAGCAGAGAAGGGAGTCAGTGAGTGCTCAGCGAGTGGTGTCTAGTCAAGTGACACTGTTCGCAGGACAGATGAGTTCACACAGGTCAAGAGTCCAATCATAAGCAGGCCCCTTTATAGTCAGAACCATCAAAGGCAGAAATCCTTAATCCTAAGAACAGACCCAACGTGGGTCCTGAGTCTTCTGTTAAGATCCTCCTAACAGCCTCATGGAGGGAGGATAGCAGGATACTCATCTCTATTTTACAGACAAGGAAATCACGGTTTAGGGCTAATGCCAAGTGATAATTGTTTGTTTCACCCCCAAATTTAATTATATTGTTTGACTTATGTCCTTTTTTTTTGATGGGAGTCTTGTTATGTATGTTAGGCTGGCCTCAAACGTGCAATCCTCCTGCCTCTGCCTGCTGAGTACTGGGAGTGCTAGGATCACAGGCACACCCCCTCCCCCAGCCAGCTGAGAAAGTCTGTATATTTATTAGTTACTATTACTATTCCTGGTCCCAGGAATTTTCCTAAGTGCATTTAATTTATCATTGATTTGGACACACACATGCCTTTTGGGAAGCAGAGTCTTAGAATCTTGAGGACACTGCTCTGGAGTCACTGAACTTTGAAAGATAAAGGCAAAGCTTGAATCCAGACCTTCACAAGCAGGGAAGCCTGGGCAAACACGCATGGGTCAGAGGCAGCAAGGCACTTGCTAAAGGACTCAGGACCAGTTATCGATCTATGCTTAGCCATATCTTGACTCCAAATTGGTAACTGCATGGTAACTTGAAGATCTCATCAACTGTAAGTTTCAGCTATAGTTGAGGAAGTAAAAAAGTAGCGTCCTTCAGAGAAGTAGAGAAACCTGGCTCGCTCCTGCTTATGGGTGAGATAATTTTTGAATGCGGGCCTTATTTTCCACACCTATAAAATGGGGGAAGAAGAGCTACTGGGGTCCGTAGCGACTTTCCCAGCAATGCTTTTCAAGGACCGAAGACCTCTGCTCACAAAAGGAACAAGTCCTTCGGCTGAGGTTTAGCCTCTACGGGACCGTCAAATAGGGACGCGTTCCCTTTAAGGTGCCAACTCGCCGGCGGCGGCGGCCGGAAGTCTTGAAGCCCGGCCTGGCGGCGGCGGTGGAGGTTGCAGCCGTGGCGGCCTCTGCGCATGCTCCGTCGCCCGCCCGCCCTGGCCGCTCGCCGCCCGCCCGCCCGACGGAGACGGTGAGGAGGGGGAGGGGTGGGCGTGCGGGCGCGGGCGCGGGGTGGGGTGGGGGCGGGGGGGCGGGCGCGGGGGCCGCGCGGCGGCCGGCGAGGGCGGGCGGGCGCGCAGGGGGCGGGGGGCTGCTGCCTCCGCGGGCGCCTCCCCACGCCCTGTGCGTGCCGCCGCCGCCGCCGGGGAGCGAGCGGACGTCGCGGCGCCGCGGGGGGGTGGAGGGACGCTGCCGCTGGGTCCGCCCGAGCAGCCGGGCCGCCCCCAGCGCGGCCGGCCGCGCCGCCAGGGCTCGGGTCGCGGGCGGGGGCCTGCGGGGCGGCCGAGCCCGGCAGTGGGGGGCCTCGCGCCCCCGGGGCGAGGGCCCCGGAAGTCCTCGGCCAGGGGGCCAGCGCGATTCCGGACCGAGCTGCCCGGGTGCCCGGGACCCCGGCGAGGACCAGGGAGCGGGGTGTCCCCACGGGCGGGGCCGGGAGTCCTGGCGCTTCCGCGAGGGGTCGGGGCCTGGCTGGGAAGGGGGCGGCGGGAGCGCGGAGAGGGGCTGCGCGGAGGAAGGCAGGGTCCGGCCTCCGGCGGAGGGGCGCTGCGCGCCGCGGGCCGGGTCACTGAGCCGAGGGGCAGGCGCAGTTCCTGCCCCAGGGCTAGGGGCGAGGGAGGCGCTCCCGGCAAAGTGCGTAGTCCTCGGGCTTCCCGCAGGGGCGGCGGCCGCAGAAGGCGCCCGGTGCCTCCGAAGTGGGAGCGAGAGGGTCCCCGAGAGGGCGGTAGCCCGCGCTGCCCCGCGCGCAGCTTCCAGCAGGGTGGTCTTGTCGGCTGGGGAGCCTCAGTGAGGGGCAGGGGCAGAGGCGGGCCTGTTGCGCTCTGAGGTGACAGGAAGTAATTGGCCAGGTGTCACCTAATTGAGCGGGAGGGGTGGGGGGCAAAGCCTTGCCGAGGGTCTGGGAGAAGAGGCCACCGGCCTTGACCTAGGTAGGGGTCAGGATTCCCTCAGTACCTCTGAGGCAGCTCCGTAGGAGACACAAGAGATACTTTAATGTTGTCTCTTAGGAGGGCTGGGAAAAAGGTTTCCTACTTGTCTCCTGCCCCTTGCCTCTGTTTGTAGGAGGTTCTCATATGCAGTAATTGCACTGTCCTTCCTCACTTGTCAGCCATATGCGTCCTAGTTCTGTATATTTGCTGTCTATGGACTTCCAGTGATCTCTCGTTTGTATTTACTTAAGCAAACACTTTTTTTTTTTTTTTTACTTTTTGAGACAGGGTCTCACTGTACAGTTCAAGCTGAGCTCACTTTGTAAGCCCAGGCTGGCCTCGAACTCTTAAAGATCCTCTTGCCTCAGCCTCCCGAGTGCTGTGATTACAGGCTGGGATTATAGGTGTGTGCCCCCACACCTGGTTTAGCAAACGCTTTGGTGGTGCCGGGTATTGAACAAAGGACCTCACACTACCAGTGAGCTACACCTGCAGCCCCTTCAGCAAACATATTAAATATTTAACTTTCCCACTTGTGCGGGTTGGTTTGGGCCCTGTTTTGCTCCCCTGAATTTGCTTGCCCACATACTTACAGTAGGTGCTTCTTTGTGGCTTGTCCAGAAGTTCCTTTGCTCTGGGTGTTTCCCTCATCGTGGTCGGTTCTGTGTAATCTCCCTTTTGGCCTCGTGACATCTGGTAGTGCTTTAGGTCACCTACTAAATGTATCAGGAGGAATAAAGAATGTAAAGAGTTTGTTTTAGTAAAGTTTCACTTTAGAAATTTCTTAATATACTATAAGCTTGAAAAGTTAATGATAGACGCTAGGCGTGGTGGTGCACACCTGTAATCCCAGCACTGAGAGACAGAGACTGGACGATCACCAAGAGTTTAAGGCCAGCCTGAACCATATGGCAAGACCATGTCCAAAAAAACCAAAAAGAAAGGTACAACATTAGTGTGGAATAAATACATTGTGCGGTTAGAAAATTTCACAATATTGTTTTTCAACTACCAATCCCGATATTCCTACAGTCATGTGGTGCTTGTGCTTTCTTGCCATATTTTAGACATTATTTTCAGGAAACACAAAAATGAATTTAATTCAGACAAGATCAGATATCATTCATTTAGTTTTCTGACAGTTTATGTGAACAGTGATTGCTTACTTGCAATTTTTTTTTTTCTCTTTGAGACAGGGTCTCACCATAGTCCCAAACCCACAACGATCCTCCTGCCTCAGCCTCCTGAGTGCTGGAATTATAGGAGTGCGCCACCACACCCAGCTCAAAATGTCTTTAAAAATAACTACTATGTTTTGGTGCCAGGAATGGAGCTTGGGGCACAGACATGCTGAGCCTGTGCTGTACCACTGAGCTGTGTACTCTTTAACTACTCGAATAATTCTTTTTTAAGTTTGACCCTTTCTGGCTGTATGTGGAAGCACATACCTGTAACCCCAGCACTTGGGAAGAATCACAAATGTAAACTCAGCCTGGGCAATTTAGTGGTTTTTATTTTTTTGAGACAGTCTCACTGTAATTCAGGCTGGCCTTGAACTCACTATGTAGCCCAGACTGTCCTCAAATTTGAAAGCACCCTGCAGTCTCAGCCTCCTCAGTGCTAGGATTACAGGCAAGTGCCATCATGCCCAGCCAGCTGGCAAATTTAGTGACTTAGGGAAACACTCTCATTTTTAAGTGTTGTGTATGTAGCCAAGCGAGAAGGCTCTAGTTCAATCTGGTATATACTGCATTTCCTTCATGTGCATCCCCTAGAGTTAGTGTTTTGTGATTTCACAGAAACACTCTAAGGTCCCTTCCTTGAAATCTCAAAGGACCAACTCACTTGCCTGAGGAGTTTTTGTTGCTATAAACAAGAGGTACTTTTCATTTTACCCTCAGCTCAGAGATGACCTTGCATTTAGCCAGTGTAGTCTACGGATCAGGTTACTCGCGGTATTTAGGGTAATGAGAGATTCAACCCAAACTTGCTTCTCTAAAGAATGTATGAATCGCCATGTAGAGTCAGACCTGTGTCTCTGACAGACAGTGAAGACCTTGTGGATGACTATAATTATCTTTCATAGTCTTGGGAGGTTAGAGAAGCAGCCAGAACATTCCTCTCAGGTTCCAGGGTGTGGGAGGGTCAGGAGCAAAGCGTGAGTCCCTGTTGAGGAAGGTACTCATCACAAACTCAGGCAACCACTTATTCAGAATGTCGTAGAGGGACTCGGTCTCAGGCTAAAAGGTTGAAATTAGAAGCATCCATCTATTTCTTCTTACATAAACCATCAATTTACCTAAGCTGCTTTTTTTTTTTTTATTTAAAGCAACTTTTTTTTTTTTTTTTTTTT
>PVLD010018211.1:0-39661 GCA_004027595.1 Dinomys branickii | reverse complement strand
TGCGATTGCGCTCCGGGACCAGGCGGGAAGCAGGAGCCGAGGTGCTCCAGCTCCCGCCCTGAAATCTCACTGTGAACACGGAGAGACTAGGCGGCCGGAGTAATCAACAAACTCTGTCAATAATGGGACGATTATACGGACTTCAGGACTCACTCCACACTATTAACAACACGAAGAGGACCTACTTACAGCTTACACACATGAACTTTGCAGGAACTCATAGCAACACGTTTAATGAAGAGCAGCAGACCTGGAGTACAGGCACTGGCTGCGGGCGCGGACGGCTCTGTGGGCCGGGTGGCCCCTCCATCTGTGGGCGGCTCTATGGGCCCAGGCGGCCCCACCGGGGGTTGACAAGTGACGGCCATAGAGGGCGAACAGAACCCACTCACCTCCGCCCCCACCCTATGCAGTAAGACGGCGAGGTAGAGCAACGGAGATGAGGGAGGAAAGAATTTGAATTTTCAAGCGAGCCACCACCAGTATAAAGAGCAGTAATTGGGAAAGTAACATTAGGTAAATTAGCATTCACAGATAATTCCCTTCTATATTCTGTGTAATTTTGTAGTTTTTTAATTCTCTATGTGTCGGTGTGGGCGGCTGCCAGTGGGGAGCGGTAGGGTGCATCGACAGCAACCCCAGAGCCACAGCAAATCCCAGGGATCCAGCCAAGGAACAAATGGGAACTGGGGCACAACAGTAAGAGAGAGCTGCAGATGGAGGTGGATCACATGGCCCCAGGCCCTTCTCACTCCAACATCAGGCAGGAAGCATGAACTGAGTTACTGGGCTTCAGCTCCTGCCCTGAACTCTTTCTGGGAGCACCTGGAGTCTCGGGGTCTTGGGCAAGCACCTCCTGTTCCTGGCAACAATGGGATGAACCCACAGACTTCAGGACTCACCCCAAACTATTAATGTGAGCACCAAGAGGATCTCCTTACAGTTAGCACATATGAACCTTGCATGAACCCATAGCGACGGATTAGATGAAAAGCAGCAGACTGGGAGTCTGAAAAACAACATACTCCATACAGCAGATGCGAGAAAAATCCTCCAACTCTATTTTAGAACTAATCTTTAGTCTCAGTTCATACCCTGAACTAACACAGTGAGAATGGGCCAGGGAGATTTCAAGCCCTTATACCAAGCATCGTAAGTTTGTCTGGTGCCCAGCTGGAAGGGGTGGGGAACAGTAATGCTGGAGATCAGGAGGAGGTGGGAGGAGAAGAAAGGGCCTCCGGCATGAAGGCAACGGGACAGAGCTCCACTGTGGACCCTGCAGCTGCTCCACAGTGGGCCCCGCGGCTGCTCCACCATGGGCCCTGAGGCTGCTCCGCAGTGGGCCCTGCGGCTGCTCCACTGTGGCCCCGTGGCTGCTCCACTGAGGGCCCTGCTGAGGCCACCTCACGGACTGGACCTGCCCCCACCCATAGCATGGTGACGGGGTGGAGCCAGGCGGTCTGCTGTGAGCATATGTGCTTTTCCACCTCCGACCATGGCAGTCTATATACACCCATGTATGTTATAGTATAGTCTGAGGCAGCTATATCTCTTCCCAAGGTGAGAGTCCAGGGGTATAGATAAACCCAGGAGTACAGTTATTATCACAGGGAAGATGACTGATTGAGTGGTGGGGCAATGGAGATGAGGAGGAGAAAAATTGAATGATCAATTGGGCCATCATCTGTGTAACTGAGTAACAAAGGTGAAGGTAACATTATGTTGGACAGCATCCAGAGCTAAGTCCCTTCTATGTTTTCTATAATTCTGTATTTCCTCAATCGTTTTTGTATTAACAGAAGTGAAGATAACTTTATATTATACAGCATTCTGTGCAAATTCCCTACTATCTTCTCTTTAATGTTTTTGTGTTCACTAATGTGCAGATAACATTATGTAATACAACATCCAGTGCTAATTCCCTTCTATATACTGTATAATTTTGTCATATGTCTCCATTCTTTTGTCTTTAAAATACAAAAAAAAGAAAAAAAAACTGAATCTAGACCTGGCCTTACAGTTTTCACAAAATTAACTAAAATGGGTCACAAAATTAAATGTAAAATACAAAATTATAAAACTCCTAGTAGATAACAGAAGAGAAAAATATAGGTAAGCTTCAGTTTGGTGATAATTTTTCTAAATGTATCACCAAACATATGCCCCATAAAGGAAAGAACTGATAATTATAACTTAACTTTAACGTTCTAAACATTTTGCTTTCTGAGAGATACTGTTGAGAAAATGAAAGACAAGACAGACAGGCAGAAAACGATTGCAAAAGACACAGGACTATTATCCAAAATATACAAAGAACTCTTAAAACTAAACAATAAGAAAACAATGGAATTAGAAAATGGGCCAAAGGGCTTAATAGACATCTGACCAAAGGAGATATACAATTGGCAGATCACTCTATGAAAAAGACACCCTACATCATATGTCGTAGCAAAATGCAAAACAATGAGACACCACTACCTGTGTGTTAGTATGGCCCAAAGCCAGAACACCAACAACATCAGCTGCTGGTGAGGGTGTGGAGCAACTGCAACACGCATTCGTTGCTCCTGAGGATTCAAAGTAGTACAGCCATTTTGAATCTGACAGCTCCGTGGTTTCTCATAAAATTATACATAAACAAGGGGCTGGGGATATAGCTCAGTGGAATAAGCGCTTGCCTAGCAAGCGCAGGGTCCTGAGTTCGATCCCCAGTACCGCAAAAAAAAAAAAAAAATTATACATAAACATACCCTTACCATAAATTGATATTCACATTCCTTGGTATTTATTGAAAGAAGGCAAACACATATGCACACACATGCATACACACACTCGCATGCCTGAGCATGGGTGTTTATAGCAGCTCTGCCCATAATTGCCCAGAGTTGAAAGCAAACACACTGTCCGTTAATAGGTGAGATGTAGAAATAATCTGTTATGCACCCAAACAATTTTATATTCTTCAGAGCTAAACTTAAATTACCTATCAAGTGATAAAAAGACACAGGGAAACTTATGTGCAGATTAAAAGAAAGTAGCCTGTATGAAAAGGTCGCCTACTATACGGTCCCAGGTATAGGACATTGTGGAAAAAGCAAAATCGTGGTGACAATAAAAACCATCAGTGATTGCCAGAGGTTGGGGTAAGGCAGAGTTGAGCAGGCAGGACACAGAATGTTTCTACAGGCTTATTTTTTAAAGAGGAGTTTTAGTTTCACAGCAAAATTGAGGGGAATGTAGATACTCCATGTACTCCCCACTCTCACGCATCCAGAGTCCGTAGAGCGGAGAGGCATTTTAGGGAATTTTAGAAGTGTTCTGTGTGATACTGTAATGACAGGACATGTCATTATGTATTTGTCCAATCTATTGAATGTACAAATGAACCCTGACTTGGGCTTTGAGTAATAACGATGGGTCAATATGGGTTCATCAGTTATAGCAAATGTATCACTCTGGTGGGAGATACTGACATAGAAAAGATGTATAAATATGTGGACTATATGGGATAGATCTCTACCTTCTCAGTTTTGCTGTTAATTTAAAACTACTGAAGCAGTTGCAGAAATGCCAGCCCAAAATATGCCGTTTGATGTGCTAATTAATTCAAACTAAGGGCACGTGAGGTACAGTGCGCATGGATGGAGCTTCTGTTATCTGTGTGAAGGCGGTCCTCCAAAAGGAGCTCAGTTGCCCTGAATCCTCTCCCTGAGAACCTAATCGCCTAGAAAGGTGGCCAGAGGTTGACACACTCAGGCCGTCACCTAGTATTCTAAGTGCTGCTCTGACACAACTTTTACTACCCAAGAGAATTTGTATCTCTTTTATCCACTGTGCATTTTTTTCCTTCACCCTTTTGGTAACTTGTATTCCTACCATCCCTTAAAAGCCTAAAATGATTTCTCTGTGTAGCTCAGAGTACTATGTAAGCTTCAACCATCTGACCTTTATTCAACTCATATTGTATGTGACATCCATACACACATAATTATGTGTGTTTTTTCTCCTGTTAATCTGTCTGATGTCAATTTAATTCATAGTTCAGCAAAAGAGCTTAGAAGAGCAGAGGGGAGCCATTTGTTTTGCTTCCTCTACATGGCTCTACATTTATTTTTTTATGTTTTTAGGTTGCAGATCCCTGTTCTAGATGTAATTCTGATCACTTGGAGAAATAATGTTTTTCTTTCTGGGTATGTCAGTTTGCGTATTTATATAAAAAGAAAGAATGCTATTGGTTGGTCTATAAGGTACTATTTATACCTTATACCTAAGATGCTCTGGCTTTATTATCAAAGGTCAACCTGTTTGTGACCTAACACCAACTAACTTCTTAAACTTTTATTATGGAATATTTCAAGCACATGTTAAAACTAATCATGTAACAAATCCTCACATAGCTTCAAAACTTAAGAATGTACAGTCAATCTTGTTTCAGTACCACTTTCTCTAAGTTCCATACCACCTACCACCACCTTCCTAGGTACTTTCAGTCTTCTTCTTAAGTGTGTTATACAGTAAATGGGTCTCATTTTGGCAGATTGTACACACATATAACATACTTTATTTTTGCCACTCCTCAGCACCCCTTGCCCTGGCCCCCATGCCCTACTGTAGCTTCCCATTTTAAGGGCAAGCATCTTCTATGTGTATGATATATTTTGCTTATATCTGTTCCCCCATCACCTGCCCTTACCAGACATGTTTAAAAACACATGTCCCAGACATCAATATATCATCCATAAAATATAGTGTACATAGCTAAGAGATAAAAGTTCTTATTAAAATATCACTATACTATTTAAAACATTTTGTAGTGAAATGAAATTTATCTAGCACAATGCTTACCATTGTGATCATTTTAAAGTATACAGTGTAGTGGCCTTTTTCTGGATATTTCTATGTTGTCCTTCACCACAGCGAATGTGAAAATTAGAAATTCCAGTGTATTTTAATCACCCTCAAAAAGAAATCTTACCCATTAACAGTTACTTCCGTGTCACTCCTCCTCCCATCCTTGCAACAGCTAGTCTGCCTTCTATTTCTATAGATACAGCTTTTCTGGACATTTTTTATAGATAGAATCCTACCATGTATGACTATTTTTGGCCTGACTTAGCAGAATATTTTCAAATTTTATCAGTTTTGTATGTATCAGTACTTAATTCTTCCTTAGAGCCAAATAATATTCTATTGTATGTATCTATCACATTTTACTTACCCATTCATCAGTTGATGGCCATTTAGGTTGTATCCATCACTTTTTGGCTACTTTGGTTAATGATGCAATGAGTTTTTTTGTATAACATCGTATAAGGGTTTACGGTAGCCAGACAAGGTGGTGTACACAGGTGATCCTGGCACTCTGGAAGGTTGAGGCAGAGGAATCACAAGTTTGAGTCTAGCCTAGGCAACTTAGAAACTTAGTGAGACACTATTTCACACACACACACACACACACACACACACATGAAAAAAAACAAGAAAAACTTTTCAAAGAGGATGAGGATATAGCTCAATGTGAAGACCCTGGGTTCAGTCCCTATTGTGACACGCACATGTGCACATCTGTGTTTGTCTTCATACCTCTCGGTTGTATGCCTAGATGTGGATTAAGTGGATCATATAATAATTCTGCACTTCACTTTTTAAGGAATTGCTGGACTATTTTCCAAAGTGACTTCGCCACTGTTCATCCCCACCAGCAGTGTACGCGGTTTGGTTTCTCCCCCATCCTTGCTAAGTCATACTTTTGGCTCACCTTTCTCATTACAGCCATTCTAGTGGGTGGAAACAGTATCTCCTTATGGTTTTGCTTTGCTTTTCTCTAATGATTAATGACACTGGGCATCTTTCCATATGTTTCTTGGCCATTTATGTAGATTTTTAAAAAATGTCTATTCAACACTTTTGCCCATTTCAACTGGGTTGTCTTTTTGTTATTCAATTTAAGAGTTTTTAACATATATTTTAAATATCCACTGCTGTCAGATGCATGATTTGAAAATATTTTGTCTTATTTTGTGGATTTTCTTGTCACTTGTATAATGATGTCTTTTGATGTAGAAAAGTTTTAATGTTGATGAGATCTAGTTTATTTTGTTTCTTTTGTTGTTTGTGGTTTTGGTCTCATATTTAAGAAACCACTGCTTAATCCAAAGTCACAATACTGTTCTTACAAAGAAATTACAATTTCCTAATACCAAATTTGTGTTCAGTGTTAGCAATTCCTTGATAGTCTCATAAATGTTTTTGTATAATGATTTTTATTCATAGATTTGACTGATTAAGGAATACAAACAAGGGTCACAATGGCATTTGGTGATTAAATTTCTTTTAATACGAACATTTCCTGCTCTTACTCTCTCTTTTTCTTTGCCACTCATTTGTACAGAAAAATTAAATTCAGAATATTTTTACTGTTTTGAGGTAACAATTCAGTGTGTTTCTCTATTTCCTGTGTTCCCAGTAGATGAAGTTAAAGGTAGACGTTTGATCAGATTCAGGAAAGGCAAGGTGGTTTCTACATAGTGCTTTATAGTTCCTATTAATCCTATCAGGAGGCGGTTATTTCTTACTTTCCAGTTGTCTCTTGTGATGTTGGGATTGAGCAGGGAGTTCAGGTGTTAGCTTAACCTATCTATTATCCGGTCCTCCATTTTTACTTAATTAATATTTTTTAAGTCACTAATCACTATTGTCTACCTCCAATATTCCACTAAAGCAGCAAAATGTAGCAGAGTAATTTGATCAATGATCAACATTGAAACTTCTAAATGGATTATTATTTTGGCCTGATGCTAACCTACAGAGACTTCCCTGTTTACCCTCTTCTCATGTCCTCAACTTCAAGCTCTTCACATTTTTTTGAGCTAAGTTGCAGCTTAGATCATATGGTTCAGATCCGTGGCATTTTCTTGCTATTTGTTTACAGTCTGGCTTCAGTCACATGAGGGACTAGGCACTGTCCTGACTCTTGTTTACAGTGACATAATAATAAAATCTCACAAAGGTGTTTCACCTATTTCTTGTCTCTCCTACTGTAGACTCTTCAGTTTTCATACTTTCCCTTCCTCTTCCTCAACACACATGCTGGTATCTTTTATCTTTCAGAGACTTTCCTAGAGACAGAACAAACGAGGAGAAGCCTTAAATACAAGGAACTTACTCTTTAGCCTCTCAGCAAGCATGCATTTTAAAGGGAAACTTAAACCATTTTCTTAACCTAAACAAATGAATGTCAAGTGACAGGATGTCAAGCTCAGTACTAGAAAATTTTTAAGTCAAGATTTTCTCTGGAAAAGATCAGTAATCACTGAACCTTTTCACTTTGAGAACAGTGTAGGCTGCATATGTGTCTGCTTTAACGGGGAATCCCGTTGCTCTCTGATGTTCTTTTACAAAAGCTTCCCTGGGTCTCTTGAATGTGTTGGGAGTCACAGTGTGAAGTGGTTAAGTAATAGGCAGGGATAGGATGGGCCATTATGGCTCTGTTGTCAAAACTTACAGGTTTCTTTACAATAAAGTGACACAAGTCAGTAGTACAACCATATTAGCCATCCTGCATATATATATATATATATATATATATATATATATATATATACACACACACACACACACACACACACATATATAATTATCCCTTTCTTCCTTTTCTCCTTGTGTTGCTTTATTGAAAGGAACAGGTAATGATTGGTTGTTTGATCAATCTTGCATGTCTGTATTTATTTTCCTGAGCATACACTTTGAAGTTATCAATATGTCATACAACAACCATTGTTAATTCCCTGTCACCTTGTCTGTAATTCAGTTTTGATTGTACTGTTCTTGTGCTACTTTGTGTCTGTTTGTTAATGTTTTCATTCTTTTACTTTAACAACAACAAAAAAATTACAGGTTTAATATCTATCATGCTATTGGAGAGTTTAGATGCCTTTGCCACTCCCCGACAAGGACAGCACTTTAAAAAATAGCTTATTGGTTACTTTTAGCTTTGGCCAAAAGCAGGAAAGAAATCTAAAATAACAGTGATGGATGTGTGGACGTTCATCTCTCATGTTCTGGAGATGGAGTGAATTAATGTGGGCACCAGACAGTGCCAGAGACCAGGATTGCTTCTGTCTTCTCACACCACAGCTTCCATTCTCAAGGATCCCATGGTCGAAACTTATTATGAAAATATCACCCATTATATCTGAATTCCAGCCAATGGAAGAGAGGACAAGGGCAAAGCAGAATGCATCCCTTCTTTTGAAAGATACGCCAATAAATGGCACATACCACTTCCTGTTTGCATTAGCCCAATGGTGTCACATGTCATGCCTAGCTGCAAGAGAGAATGAGAACTCTGTATCCCATGTGATGGAAAGGGAACAACGTGGGTATCAGGAAACACCTAATAATAATTCAGTTAATAGCATCACCTACAAACAAACACAACCAAGAAACAATTTGGTATTTTGCCCCCACATTAAAAAGAAAGTATCTGGGCTGAGGGTAGCTTAGTGGTGGGGTACATGCCTAGCATGGCAAAGCCCTGGGCCCATCCCCAACTCTGCAAACAAATGACCCCCAGCGAAAGACTAAGGCACCCTTACACAGGATCCTCACTTATACTAAGCTGTTAACAATTACTTTAGGTAGTGCTAGTCCTCCTAGCCTGACATCAAAACTGATTTACCCTGATCCTCTCACAAAAGGAAAAAGAGACTAATTCTTTCGGGTAACTTCTAGATGTAATTTGAAAGCCCACATGTGATGAAAACCAAATTATTGTGGCCAGTCGTCTCTATTTCAGTAACTTCTCTTTTTTAGAAGAAAACACTTCTAAAACTGTTTCATGTGTATTATATTTTTAAAGTTAGAGTAAATGAATACTCATTGAATCCATTTGCTCCTTGGGTTTGTCAGCTTGGGTTTTTGAATTGGTCATGTGGGAGAGAAATTCCTTGAAATCATTTATTTATTTTCTGCTTCATATAAAGCACACCATGTTCCCAGGCTCAAATGTCGTAAAAGAAATCTTTACTTCCAAAACAACATACCGTCCAAAGTGGTTGCCCCTGCTCACTCCTCTGGGTAATGGCGGCTGAGTCATCTGTGCTGGCGAGACTTCCGCCTTCCACAAACAGTTAGAATTTTGCAGCCGTGAGGACAAGCTTCCTGCTTGGTCAGCCAGCGGTAAGATTGCGGTTTATCTCTCTGGATATGGTATTTAAAAAGGAACTCACTGTGGAAGAGTTTAGGTGCCACTGTGGCTGGTAACAGCCAAGGGCTTGAGGATCCTTCCCATCAGTGACCCTCATTTCTTACTTCCAAGCTTTCTTCTGATCAGCTTTCAGATCACTCTGGTTTGTGCCTCAGTGTTCTAAACATGTATCAAGGTGCATGTAGCAATTTGCCTGCTTGTTTGCTCGGATTTAACCTGTGATCAAAAACTTGTCCCCATCCAGCCTTTGAGCTGCTCCTGACAGTTTCTAGTTCCTTGCATATATCCGCCCACATCTTCCCTTCTGAATTCTAATGGATCGTTTTTTATCATTATTTTTCAATTTAACTTTTTTTACCACTTTGGTGGCTGGGAATAATGGCTCTTCTTTTGCAGTGGCTTTGTTCTAGACTGACCCAATGCTTAGGGCTGTTACATCTCTTCCCCATTTCTACAAGGGCTGTCTAAATTCCTGCTTCTTTAACAATTTCCTGGATGAAGATCAAAAGTCCAATTCCAAGAGAATAAAGGATTGAGTATTATGCTTTGTCATAACCCTAAAGCATAACTATATTGTAAAGGGTAATAATGTACATTGAGGCAAACACCCCGATTCTTTGATCAGGGGCATAGTTCCACACCTTTCTTCTCCCTGCTTGTTTCAGCGGGTTCTGTCAGCCTGAGGTAGGACGCTTAAGCCTAAGGTAGCACAGTCAGCTTCTGAACGGTGCTCTTTTTCTGGCCACATTGCTTTTTAAAGAATGTGAGTTTGTGCTCTTATATTTGGCATTAAATTTTACTTATTTTTAGACCATTTTTCTTAGGTTTTTGAGGCTAAGATTTAATATCTGCCATTATTTTGTCTCTTCTAGAAGGCTTTTATCCATTAGGCTTTGGAGGGGAAGTGAACTTGTCAGCTAATTAAATCTCAGGTTACTTTCTTAAGAAGGCCTTACCAGTCCTGGGTAAATTTTAAGGGTAAGAAATAGTGGTGGCTGGGTGTAGTGGTGCACACCTGTACTCAGGCTGAAGCAGGAGGATTGTTGCAAATTTGAGACCAGCCTGGCTTACAAAGAGAGCTCAAGGCCAGCCTGAACTGCACAGCGAGACCCTGTCTCAAAAAGACAAAAAAAAAAAAAAAAAAAAAAAAAAAAAAAAAAAAAAAAAAAAGAAAGAATAATGATCACAAGAAGATACAGTTTTTTAAAATGGAACACATTTGGGTTCTTATCCACTCAAATTTTTACCAGGCCAGCTGGGTGCAGTGGCTTGTGCCTGTAATCCCAGCACTCTGGGAGGCTGAGGCAAGAGGACTAAAAGCTTCAGCCCAGCCTGGGCAATTTAGCAAGACCCTATCTCAAAATAAAAAACAGAAAAGGAGCTGGGGATATACCTCACTGTGAAGGCCCTAGGTTCAATGTCCAATACTACACATCCACAATTCCAAGATCTCACATAAAACAAGAAATAGCTATTTATGAAATAGCTTCAAGCCTACCTGCTCTGCACCCACTTCAACGCAATCTATTCCTTTTCTTTTTCCTTTTTTGGTAAATTATACATGACATAAAATTATCATCATAATCATTTTCAAGTGTACAGGTCAGTGGCAATAATAGCATTCATATTGTTGTACAATCATCACCACCAAGTACTCCAGAGCTCTTCTTATCTTGAAAATTGAAGCTTCCTCCACTACGTAGCAACTCTCCATCCTTCCTCCCCCAGTCCCTGGTGACCCTCAAGCTACTTTATGTTTTATGAAGTTGACTTCTGTCTCTATGTCAAATATGTGGATTGAAGCAGCATTTCTTTTCTTTCATGACTAGCTTATGTCACTTAGCATCAGGCATTCAAGGTTCATTCCTACTGTAGCAAAAGTCAGAATATCCTTCTTTTTAAAGGCTTAATAATATTCCACTGTATGTACATACCACTTCTGTTTATCCATCATTTGTCAATGGATACTCGGCTATTGTGAATAATATAGCTTTGAATATTGATAGATGAATGTCTCATTGCAATTCTACTTTCCTTTCTTTAAGCTATAGACCCAGAAGCAGAGCTTCTGGAGCATATGGTAACTATTTTTAATTTCTTGACGGATTTTCATATTGCTTTTTAGCAACTTATTACTTTTGTCTTAAAATATAATCTCATACTAGGAAAAAATTCACTCTGGATTTTATTTTGCTTTTGAAGGGCTGTTGAAAGCAGTAATTTAATGTTATCATCAAGTTGGAAAAATCAGGTGGAAATTAAAATCACCCTATTACACAAGAAAGAAACAGAGCACAAGAAATAAGTCCATAGATCTGCGCATCTGGTCTGTCCCCTTCCCTGGCTGGACGTGCGCTGTGGACAGGGCCCATAGCAGCCTGCGCTCTCTAATGTCTCTGAAGAGGCTCCGGGTGATTGGCAGTCAGCAGAGCCTGCACGCTGTATGCAGAGAAATGCTTCCACGGGATCGGGGCAGAGACAGTTTGGAGTGTATTCATCATGGTTTGATACCCTGTGAATTTGTCTGGAATGAATCACTAAGCTGGATTTCCAGAATGCTACCCTGAGAAAAGGAGGCAGAGCTTTCTTTGAATTAAAACATTAAAAAAAAAAAAAAGATCTGGAATACATCTTGTGTTCCCTTGCCAGGCGGAGAATTGTCTGTGGAGGAGGCTGAATTTGCGGCCTGGTGGGCTTGCTGCCCACAGCTGCCAGTGGACTTTTCTGGGAAACGAGAGAACTTATTTGTCCAGATTTCCAACTTGTCACTTTTCATAGGTTCCTAAGTTAGGCATGAGGGTCCCTATTAAGCCTAGATTTTATTGACAAAATATAACTTCCAGCTTCAGAAACTGGGGATAGAAGCAGGGTGGGAAAAATTGTGCTGATAAAGGCTTATGTTGAGAGAGAGAGAGAAAGAGAGAGATTGAGAGGAGAGAAAACACTGAGAAAAGCACATCAGGCTTCCTAGACAGACATCAAATAGCTCTTTTAAAACTATATATAGCTGGATTAAGTGTAAATGATCCCAAAACATGTGGGTTGCATTTTCCAAGAAGCACATATGGATTGAAAAATCAGAAGGAAGGAGATCTTGGTAATGTTAGTCTTGGGCTTTCCCACATTCCCAAATACTTTTCCATTCTCGGTGCCTGGTGAGTTTCCACAATCAGAGTCAAGTTCTTGGTGATGGTGACTCAGGATGGCTGACTGTGTACTTATCTGAGAAGTGAGACTTTACCAGATTAAGCATCTCAGCCTGAAAACTTTACTTCAGCCCTATTTATTCTGGTTGTCTCTCCATGTCACCAGCTTTACCGGTGACTCCGCCACCCTTATCCTCTTTATTGTATGAACACCGACAGTTCCGCCAGCATTTCCGCCTGCTCCCTCGAAGGACAGGACATATATGGGGCACACTCTCACCACCTCCTGCTTCTCTTGTGTAGGTGGGGAAGAGGCTCCTGTGAAAGAGCGCGCAGGCTTTGGAATCAAATATGGGTTCAACTCTCAGTACTGCCATCTACTAGTCTTTCTCCCCTGAATTCTGCCCCTTCTTGTTTATCATACTGCTGTGAGCACAGAGGGGCAACACATACCGTAGGAAGTGTCACCACAGTGCTGGGGAGCTCGGAGATGACTGGTAAGAGTAGTTGGCACAGTAGGTGGTAGCGGGAGGCAGCCCCTTGCTTGAGTTTATTTTTTTCCCCTTCGTGTGCTATCGCCTGCTCTGAGAGGCTCCTCTCACAGCCCATTCGTTACCTTCCCCTAGTGGTCTGGTGGTCCTCCACCGCCCAGACCAGGTTTCTGAAAAGCAAGGTGCAAGCGAAATGACCTTCAGTGCTTTTCAAAAGTGTGTGTCCCCAGGTCCCACGTCCAAGAGTATCAGATTCTATGGAGGGGACGGGAATCTATATTTCAACTGAGTAAAATGAGTATTTCTGGTAATTCTGACGCAGATCCAAGTCTGGTGCTTTGCAAACAGTGGCCCTCCAGACCTTCCCTTTTGCAACCATGAGAAACCATGAATCACGTATGTGTGGTCACACATCAGACAATAAAGGCTTAAATTCCTGTCTCTCCAGTAACAAATTAGCACTTGACTATACAACAGGGTTGTATGAGGGATGATATACTGTACTTAAAAAGTGCAGTTAATATTTAAATTTTTAAAAATGTATTATAGTAAATATACGGCCACACAATTTTTCCACCTTGGTGATAACATTAAATAAAATCCACAGTGAATTTTTTTCCTGGCGTGAGATTATATAGAGACATTGCAATTAGCGCCCCTCAAAATACTCCCCTTTGCTTCAAACACACTTATCCCATCATTCTCGCCACTTTCTGAAACAATTCTGGAAGTCCTCCTTCATGAGTGTTTCTACACTGTCATGGCTGCCTCAATGTCCTGAATCGATTAAAAATGTTTACCTATGCTATTCATTTAGACTTTGGGGAAGAAGAAGTTGCACAGTGCCATATCCGGTAAATAAGGTTCAGGAGGACACACTACCACATCTTTATGAGCCTGCCTGTCCATTGTTTGATGGCCCTTGGCAGCAGCATACACCTAAGTTTTGCTCACATCTCAGAAACTTATAAAGAAGACTTACAAAACTGCTTTAAAAAGCAGCGATGATGGGATAAGTGTATTTGAAGGGAGGGAAGTATTTTGAGAAGATTAATGGCATCTATCTTTTGTTGTAATAAGTTTTTTTTTCCTTACACACACTATATTTTGATCAGTCTTTGTGTTATCAGAAAACAAATGAGGGACGCTCTGCCAGATGTCAGTATCGAGAGTGGTGTCTTGAGAGGAAGTGTATAGGCTGAGTCACAGGACAGGAGTTCCGGAATAGACCATAGCATATCAGTGGCTCATCACATCCCAGTTCTGTTCATCTTTAGTAAATATGCTCAAACAGGGAGATGACTTTGAGACTTCACTTGGGGCCGTGGTTATCAAAGTATGCTCCCAGATCAGCAGATTGGCAAAAACCAAGGAACTTCTTAGAAATGTAGATTCTCTGGTACCTCTCTGAGTTACAAATTCTGTGTGTGGGACTCAGCAATTTGTGTTTAAATAAACCTCACAGATGATTCTGAGGCCTGTTAAAGTTTGAGAATTATTAACTTAGAAGAGCAAAAACAGTCCTTACAAACAAATGTGTAATCAATAACATAAATACATTTGTAGGCTTTAGAACTGTTTCTGGCTCAGAATATATTAAATAATATATATTTTATATAGTACACACACACAAACGCATTCATATAGATGCATATTCTACAAGTACACAAAAGATTTCATTCTGGGAATGCTAAGAAGTAAAATTCGGGATCTGGTCAAAAGAGTGAATTTATTTTTCATGTTACATTTTTCTGGTTTTGGTATATTTTCTTATAAATATGTGCATATGTTATTTTTGTTTGGAAATTTTAATTTATGGATAACTACAAAAAAAGAAGACACAACTGAAAGAAAATACAGATAAATATTTGTGTGATAGAGAGAAGGAAAAACATGCAAGAAAAGTAATGGCAAAGACCAAAAAGGATGGATTTATAGAACAATGTAAAATTTTATAAAGCTTGAAAGAAAAATGACTGAGTTGCCAGTCCTTTGGCAGGACAAATCAAGGAGAAGGGGATTTCAACAACAATAGGAGTGAAGATGGGACATTACCACGTATCTTATAAATTTAAAAGACAGAAAAAGAGGATATACTTTTGTGGCAAATAAATAAACGTTTCAGATGAGATGTAGAAACTACTAATAAAACATAATCAAAACTGGTTAAAAAAAAGAGCTTGAAAATTTTAGAAAGCCCTATATCTAACAAGAAATTGAATCCTTCAAAGGAAAGCTACAGGCCAGTATAGCATCACTGGTGAATTACATTAAACATTTCATGAAGAAAAAACCTCCAATATTATAACAACAAAAGCACAACCAAAAACCTTCTTAGGAAGAGAGGAAAGGACAGTGCTACCACATTTGATTTGCAAGGGCAGCACAACATTGGCATTAAAACCTGATAAGAACATTTCCCAAAAAAAGATAATTATAAGCCAGTTTCTCTCACAGAAATGCAAAAATCTAACAAAATGCTATTAATTCAAAGGTTAAAATATCATTGTAAAGTTTCAAAAAATGGGGCTGGGGATATAGCTCAGTGGAATAAGCACCTGCCTAGCAAGCAGAAGATCCTGAGTTTGATCCCTGGTACTGCAAAAAAGAGTAAGGGTATTGATAAAAATTAACATCCCTTCATGATAGTTTTAGTAAACTAGGACTGGAAGAGACCTTCCTCGGTTTGACAGCGGAGCTTACATTTTTAAAACCACGAAACACTGACTGACCACCAGTTAATCCAGTGCTGGCATCTGGGAGAACTTTATGGTTTAAAAGCCCAAGAAGCTGATTGGAAAACACAGTGGGTCATCTATTCTGTGCACTGGCAACTAGAACAAAGATGAGACCCCACTTTATCATCTGTCAGTCAGAAAGGGAAGATCTGAACTACACAAAAAGTGGCTAATCTTCCCTTGACTATGTTGGCACTTTGTCTTGAAGCAGCCAGTGTTCTGCACCTTTTTACTGCATTCAGCGGAAAAATCACTTTCAAGAAACAACTGGGCAGGAAATAAAAGGGCACCGAATTTCACCCTGGGAGGTTTGCTTCCCACGAATAAAGCCCTGTGGTGGAAGCAGTCGGGAAGCTTGGGCAGCACGTGGGGGCTGTCGTGCTTTATGAGCTCCATCTGTGTTAAGCACCCACAAGTCAGGCAGTGATGCAGGCAGATTTCATTTTACTCCAGCATTCCCTTACTATCTGGAAACCTGCTGGGAAATGGCAACCAGCAGCCCATTGTGTACTTCGATGCATCCTATAGACGTCAGGTGTAGACTTGAGAAGGTCGCTCTGTCCACCTAAATAAATCTGAGGTTCACCTCACTTGTAATGGGGCCAAGTGAAAAGCATTCTTTCTGTGCACAGAGTAATCCAAGATTCAAATGTAGCTCCCTTTGTTCTAGGATGACAAGATTGGTGATACGTGAGTGTTACAGGCAAAATTACTGCCGGGTACAAAGAAGGAAGCATTATTCTTAGACTTCAGAAAAAGGACACACCTCTGAAAACCAGTTTGCTGTACAAAGTAGGAAAGGGCCGTTTGGTGCGCTCCTAGGATAGAGGAAGAAGATACATCTCTATAAAATGTATTCAGATAAACTAAAACGAGTGTAGCCAAGATGCCAAAACAGCTCATTAAATGAAAAGAGATATAGGAGAGAAGAAAGGAGAACAGGAAAACAAAATCATAATTATTTGTTGTTTACTCAGGAAACACTTGTTGAATATGTATCATATACTCAACACAGACACAGAGGCAGGAAGGAGCAGAGTGAATATGTCAAAAATTGTACCGGAAATGTAGAAGATAAACCTGAAAAGATTCTCAAAAATAAAAGGAGGAGGACCGAGAATGCACATGAGAAGAAACTGGTAGCCTGGAGGAGAGGAATCGGAGGTTTAACCTCGCAGTGCTAGAAGCTTCTAGAAATGAAAACAAGGACAGCCAGAGAATAAGCCAGGATTAAAGATAATGACCTTCGCCTAAGTTTAAAAAGTAGAAATGGTGATATCTAAATGGAATTCGCTTACCATATTCCAGGGAAAAATCAATTAAAACAGAACAACCTTTAAGCATAACCTGAAATTTAAAGAAAAAATTTTTAAACGCACAGGTATGGAAAAAATAGGCTTGCTTCAGACTACTGATTTATAAAACAGTATGCTAGTTTCGATGGTAAATGATTGTAGATTAATGAGGTTGTACATAGCACCATGGTGTCTAAAAATGCAGACAGTTTAAAATATGTTAGAATTTAGAAAATAGCAGAAACTACTATAATAAACATTCCAACTTAATGAGAGTTTGGGATAAATAACATCCACCTTTTCTGCCCAAGTTCTAGAGGAAAAGAATAATTCTCTGAGAAATAGCAGTTAAAAAGATAGGCCAAGGCTCTCAGATCAGGCAGCATGTCAAGTCCCTCCGGGATGCAGGGGAGAGGGAGGCACCTTTATCCCACGCTTAACTTTTCTCATCCCTAGCCCAGGTGAACTGGAATCCCACCTCCACCCTCCCCATGGTTCTGAGTTGATTTTTAAAATCTTGCAGATTCTAATATGCCATAGACTGATCAGGGTTGGGGAGGGTGTAACACTGTCCTAACCCAATTTGGACAGTGCTGACCCGGGAACGCTGACATTTTTAAGGATCCTCTCAAACGTCCACTGCCCGTGAATTTATCCTGTCACACCGATGATGGTGACGAGCATCCCCATGATTGACCAGTGAGTGTTGCAGGAAGGTTGCACTCACCCTCTGGTCCTTTGTTCTTTCTCATTTCAAGGTATGACCTCTAGGGAGGACTATCTCGGATTGATGGAATGTGTCAGCAATCATAGGGACAATACAAATAAACTAACTGTGTATCCAAAAGTCTTGTTAAATAAAAAAGCACACCCTGAAAAAAGGTGGGCCAAAATACTATTTTCATATTTTTGATAGCGCTTATAGTAGAGAACATGTCTTATATCCATGGACTACTGGTTTTCCTAATGCAATGCTAGGTCCAAGGGTCTCTCTGAAAAATGTCTCCCCCAGCTGTCTTCTGGGTGAACATCTCATTTGGAGAGGCGGGGCAGAATAGAAACTACCAGCAGGCAGGCTTGCTTCAGAGAGGATGGTGCAGATGCAGACATGGTTGCTTTGTACCCAGGTAAGTCCTTGCTGGACTCCCACTCCTACCCAGAAGGGAGTGAGCAAGGGATGGAAACACGGTCCGGCGTGTTGCCTGGTGCTCGAGGATGGACTAGCAGCCCCCCGCTCACTTTCCTTTTCTCCACTACATTCCCGCTCCCTCCCTGTGCCACTCCCTGAAAGAAATGAGTGAAAATGAAAAGACGAAATTGGGGAGGCGCGTTACAGTGTGTAGAAGGCCTAACATTCATGCTCTTATTGGAATCTCTGCCAAAGGAAAAACTACAATAAAGACAAAACTTATTCGTTACAGCATGTGTAATATTTAAAACTAGCTTTGTGCTATTTACAATGGCAAAGTACTGTAAGCTACTAAATAAAAATCTTCGGGAAATGATAAAACCATTCTGCCCTAAAAGTGATGTTTTAAAAAGGATTTTAAAAACAAAAGGAAATGGAAGAATCACATTATATAGTGCAGAAATTGTATGTAGGTTTTTTTGTCTCACATATAAGTTAGAATTAATTGCAGATTTCCTTTTTTGTTTGTTTTTGTTGTCTTTTTAGATGGATTGTGAGGCCACATTTGGTCCTCAAGAAATGAAATAGGAAAGAATGGTGTGGAGAGAAGTCAGTGTACCCTGCAGTTATTTGCAGTAGAATGGGAAGCAGGGTAGTTAACGGTGTGATACCTGCCAGGATCGGCCATCCACCTTATGGGATAATTTCAACTTTGTAAGAAGAATGTAAATTTTAAAAAGATGAGAAGAAAACCCACCCACGCATAGGCCTAGCTGCAGGGAGTTTGCAGCACATGGAGTCCTCTGCTTCCTTGAAGTATTGCCACTGTGAATCTAGGCCAGCCTCCTTGGGTCAGAATCCAGGTCCTCCCAACCAGCCCGCGTTGCTTAACCTCTCTGCACCTCTATTTCATCTCTCAAAAATGTGATAATCACACACATCTTACAAGCCAGGTCAAGTCAGGCAGGTGGGCCAAAGTTAAATGTATCAGAAACATAATATGCTTAGGACAGTGCTTGGAATTCAAGAAGTCACATTCAAGTTTAGGCCATTATTATAAGTACTGCATAGAGCAAAGCCTATTTTTATGGTGGGATCAACAAAAGCAAGAAAGAGGACATGTGAATAAATGTCTAATAAAATGCCCTATTTCCCCCAAAATACGACCTAACCAGAAAACAAGCTCTAGCAGTCACTACTGTGGTGATGGCCAGTGCCATTCAGGTTATACCCTGCTAGTTTCTTGCTCAGTGGCTACTCTTAAAGGTGGGTAAGTCAAAGATAAGCTGATTGGGACTGGCATTTTTTGTTTCTAGTTTTCAAGGCTGTTAGATCTTATTTTGTGGGACGTACAGTGGTAGGTGGCAGAAGCCTTCTGCTCCAGTTTGGATCTGGGAATGTTCCCCAAAGGCCTGTGTGTTAGGAGCTTGGTCCCCAGGTGACACTGGGAGGAGATGAGACCTTGTAGAGGTGGATCTAGTGCAGGGTCTTTGAGTTGTTTTGAGTGGGCCTTCAAAAAGGATTATGCGATTCTATTTGCATCCTCTCCTCTGACCTGGCCATTCTGACCTGTACTCCCTCCATAGGTGCTGCCACACCACTGGCCCAAAGCAATAGAACCAACCAGCCATGGGTCAAAACTTCCCAAACCATGAGCCAACATGGACCTTTTCTAAACTGATGATCTCAGTTACTTGTCATGGTGGTGGGAAGCCGATTGATACAACTTGCTGTATGATTTTATGTTTCATTTGAATGTCGATGTCTTGGTTACTTTCCTTGTTGCTGAGACACACCACCTGACACCCACAAGTTAAAGGAGGAGACGTTTACTTTGGCTCACAGGCTACAGAGATTTCAGTCAATAGTCAGCTGTCTCCAAGGCAGGGCGGCATGGCAGACAGAAACAATGAGCCCTTTGGATGGTGCCTCTCTCACCCAGGTGGGCCTTCCCGTTAGCCACACCCAGCACTGTACTAAACCAATCAATGGGCTAATTTAGTGATCACGCCCTTAATCCATATGCACATTCCCTAGATCCAGCCACCTCCAAAAAGCCCAATTTATGAGCACATGAGGCTTTGAAGGGACATCTAGATCTAAGCCATACAATAGATATATACAAATACACAGCTACAATCATGCATGTGGGGAAATATGTGAAAGAAATGTAAAAAAGAAATACCCCTTTTTGTTTTGTTAGTTTTGAGACAGTCTTTCTATATAGTTCAGACTGGCCTTGAACTCACTCTATAACCCAGGCTGGCCTTAAGCTCATGGTGATCCTCCTACTACAGTGCTGGAATTATGGAGGTGTGCCACCGTGCCTAGCTAGAAATACTTTGAAGAGGTTAAATTATGGGCTATAAGAACATTTTCATGTATATTTTTATTGTTATGTAAAATTATGCATGTGATTAAAGAAAATTTCCCCCATACCATGCATCCATGTACACACATCCACGTACACACACGCACACACTAAACCCTTGCAAGCAAATGTCTTCACCTGCATAGTTAAATATCTATCATTTTCTTTGCTCAACATCACTCTACCTTTGCTCTGGAAAGAAGAGCCCTTGGTTACTGGGATTCATCCCCTTGTTAACCAGGGCATTTTTACAAACGCTGGTAGGGCTGGTGCTGCCAAGGACTGCGGCTGACCCAAGCTAATCCCACTAGAGCTCTTCCTTGGGGGAGTTTGAATTTGTGACTGTTCAGTGTGACTCGATGTGTTACTCGCGGGGTAGGGGAGAATGATTTGAAAGTACTGGCAGCCATGTGTAATGTTTCTCTTCACCCTCCGGTTAGAAAGAGCAATGTTCTAAATAGAGGGAGAAAAGGGGAGCGAAAGTTTCAGCTAGTCTGTTATCTGCCCGCCCGCCCGCCCGCCCGCCCCAGCTAGTCTGTTATCTGCCCGCCCGCCCGCCCGCCCCAGCTAGTCTGTTATCCGCCCGCCCGCCCGGAGAGAGAGAACAGGAAAGAGCCAGCCCCCTGATGGTATCTGCATCCTGGCTCCCTGCCCTGGTCTGCAGTTTCATTCTTTAACTCATGTCCTTTATGGGGAAATCTCACTACCGTTTCAATAAATGTCCCTTTTTGCCTGAGACTGTTGGTGTTGGTTGCAGTGAAGTTCCATAACTGACTCACTTTCCAATTTTCTTAATTGAATATAGGAGACTGCATGAGGCTGAAAAAGAGATAGAGACCAGGTACAGTCCAGGAAAAAGGACCAGCAGGTGTAGAAGCCTTGAGGCTGAGGAGTTTGCTTGCCAGGGAACTGACAGGAGAAGCCTGGACCTGCAATGAGGAAAGCAAGGATAACTCAGGAATGAGGTAGACGTGGAAGTAAGTACTCGGGGCCATTGTGAGGGGCTTGAGTTTACCTTGTGGTAATGAAAATTCTTTGAAGGGTTTTGAAGAAAAGGAGTAAAATGAAGTCAGATTTATATTTTTAGTTTCTGTGAAACATTGGAGTTAGGCAAGAGTAGAAGCGTAGGAAATAGCCAGGAGGCTATTACTAGGGGAGCCATAGAATTTTATATCAAATCTGGACAAAAATGAGGGCAAAGGGGGGCTTTTTATTATCATGGAGCCTACTTTTTCAGGCCAGGACTTCCCTTGCAAGCCAGGACACATGGCCACCCTGCTGTTACATTGTCTAGCCAGGAAACAAGGATGACCTAAACTGTGACAGATTAAGAATTTTAGGTGAGAGCCAGGCATGATAGTGCACGCCTGTAATCTCAGCACTTAGACTGAGGCGGGAGGATCACTGAATTCAAAGCAAGCCTGAACTGCGTAATGAGACCCAGTCTGAAAAACTCAAAAAGAATTCTAGGCAAGGATGACTGAAGGTTCAACTCAGTCATTGATTAAGTACATTTGGTGTTATCCTCTTTTGATGTCCATTTCTGTACTTTATTGTGTTTGATGGGTGGCTTTTCCTAGTGATTTTAATATATCTGAGTCAGCAGTTCTCAAAATTTGGCATGCATCAGAATAACCTGTGGACACTGTTAAAATTCCTAGAGCTCATCCTTAGAGTTTAAGGCACAGCCTGGAAATTTACATTTACAAAGTACTAGGTGAAGCTGGCCTGGAGATCACACTTTGAGAATCACTGCTTTCATCATGACTCACAACACTGATTATGCAGCCTTAGGCTTGCTCAGGGAAGTAAGTCTTTGACTTACGAACACGTTCCATTCTGGCAGAACATTTGTAAGTCAGATTTCTTTGTAAGTCTGATAAAGTGAATCTTATGCACCTTTGACACACTTGCAGATGTCCTGGGCTCTGACTGCAGCTGTGATACTGTGCACTACCACACTATGCAATCAGCAGCACAACTAGGACCCTATCTGCCGACTTGTGAGCTACTTCCACCATTTGTTCGCTTCTACAAGTAACGCAAAGTCTGTTTGCCTCTGTGAAAGTTTACAACTTGAATGTTTGTAAATCGAGGACTTACTGTACTGGTTTAAGTACAAATTGGAATATATATGTTTTGGGGCCTTTTATTCAGAGTTTCTTTTATATCTGTAATATATCTGTGTTGCATTATGTTCATGCATTCATACTTCTATGGACCCAACTGATTTCTCAGTGATCCAGTCAGTAAAGTTATGACCATTAGTTCTATTTGTTGTATTTTGTTTCTCAATTACAGTAGGCTTAGTTTTTCAGATCATGGTGCTTTTAGAGCATCTTACCTTTAAATATTCCTAAGTCCATGTATTGGCTACTTTTTTATTACTGTAATGAAATACCAGAGACAAGCTATATTATAAAGAAGTTTATTAAACTCATAGTTGTGGAGGCTGGAAGTCCAAACAGCATGATATAGGTTCTGCTGGCTCATCACAGCATGGCGGGAGTTTATGTGTGTATCTCTGTCTATGCCAGTCTCTCTCCCTCTTCTGGTAAATCCACGGGGCTTTAATCATGGGGTTCCAACCTCAAGATCTTATCTAAATCCAATCATTTACAAAGGCAACACCACTAAATACCGTAATGGCATTAAGTTTCCATCTTATTAATATCATTAATATAAGGCTTTAGGGATTAACCTAAATTTCAACATTATTTTAAAGATTTATGCTCTTTCCCTGTGTTGGTCAGTTGCTGATAGAGTCACCTTCTGCTCTTCCTATCTGTTCCTTGAAACTGCGCTTCATATTCGACCACAGTCTAGTAGGTCTTGGGCCCCCTCATAGCTCAGGAGCCACATCCTTGCCTCGAGGCTACAGTTCAAGCTTCTTGCAGAAGTTGATAGGCAACTTTGCTGTGCAGACCCCCAGACAGCACTCACGGCAATAAACTCTCTGTTTCTGCTTGCCTTGACTCTGCTTTATCTCAAAACGCCCTTGGCCTCTGGAGACTCTGAATCTCACAAGTCCTCTGGATTCATCATTCATCAATCCTATAAGTCCTTGTGGAAAGGCATAGTTTCTGAGATTAGTGTTGCCAGGGAGACTTTAGCCTAGAAATAGTAGCTGCTTTTCTCAGTAGTCTTTTCCTGTTCCCGCTTTCAAAATCTTTCCCCTTTTTTCACAGAGTCAGGGTAAGAGACAAAACAGCTGTGCACCATGTTTGAAAACTGCAACTCATATCTAAAATGCTGTGATCTGGCAGAAAGCCTGTTTTTCAGCATTTCTCTCGTCTCTTTCTTCTGAAGTAGACAAAGCTTATTCTCTTATTTAATGTAAGTTGATATGTATTTTAATCACATAAGCAATACATTTTCATTGTTGAAAACTTGGAAGATACCAAAAACAAAAATAGGAAAGTAACCACCAATGATCTAAAAACAAAAAACAAAACATGAAGAAATAACTGTTTCAGCACTTCTCAATCCTCTAATTCACGTACCTTAGGAGAAAAAGCTTTCCCACAGATAAAGTCATACTGAGAAATCCAACCTGCAAATAGATGAAGCTGCAAAGTCAGACTAGAGGTGAGAGACTGGGACTCCACTGCTTGATATGACCTTCATCTGTGCACAGAGCCCCGCAGGCCCCTCTGTGGAATGCTCAGTTTGCCACAGGCTGCCGAGAACAAGCACCAGCTCTGGGCCATACCTGTGAAAGCTTACACACTGCAAATACTCTGCCTAAAGCATTCTAGATTCGTTTCTCTGGTTTGTGAGGGGCTTGAAGCGGATGCTATTTTTGAATGAATATGCTTTCTTTTGGTATCAGGAATCGAATGCAGGACCTTCCATTTGCCAGGCAGGCGTTGAGCCCCTGAGCTACTTCCCCACCCCTGGGCAGGCTTGTAATGTCTCCATATTATACCTTTCCTCTGAGGCCTATTAACCTCAGTTTAAAGCAGAGATGTCTAAGCCCAGGCTCAAACATTCCTGAAAATACGTACCCTTAACTTTAACCAGTGTAGAGTTTCATGCAAATTATTCTTTGTTGATAAGTAATATGTTGGAAGACCTCAGATGTTTTCAGTTCAGGAATACGGTTCAAACTGAATTTATACAGTTAAGTGGTTGCAGCATTAAGTATTTAGAATAAAAGGAGAAAAAAGAGTAGATATTTGCCCTATTGCTTTAAAGTTTCCCTTGGTATATCCATTATGGTTTTTTTTTTTTAATTGCTTAGCATTCTGCTCTTACCTCCAAATTCAAATGAAAAAGGGTGTTTTACATTCAGTGTTTCAATGTCACCATTATGAAATAATCACCGGGCGAGGTGGCACACACCTGTCACACCTGTAATCTCAGCACTTGGGAGGCTGAGGCAGGAAGATTGTTGCGAGTTTGAGACCTGCCTGGGCTACAAAGTGAGCTCAAGGCCAGCCTGAACTGCATAGTGAGACCTTGTTTCAAACACATACACACACACAAAGAGATAATCACATAACATAAAAAAGCTACTTTAGAGTAAAAGGTAATGGCAACGGCACTAAATTCTTACAAAGTTTATGCTTCTCTCCCCTTGTATTGGTGTAGTTCAGCCTGCTATAAACATATTGCCAAAGTTGCGCTTCTAAAATTTTGGTAATTTCACCTCTTTTAAATGTACTAATGCGATTTCCAAAAGAGGTCCTGCAGCAAGTATATCCTTTTAAACATTACAGCACTTTGATACTGTAAGTAGAGCTCCGTGTTGCTCTGCCCTTATATCGTTTTATAGGTTCCCACCTCACATTTTTCATTTTCTGAAAGGCAATTGTATGTGTGAGGCTCTCAACTAGCTACCTGCGCTGTACAGAAAGGCTCAGGACTCATCCTGGGAGTAGTAGACCGAAGCTGTTCAGTGCATCCTTCTCAGTGCTGAGGCTTTCCCAGCCCCGGTCCCGAGCATAGATTTTTGCGTGTGAGACATTTGCCTGTCGTGGAACAGAGCTGGGCCCTGACTCTGCATCTGCTGGGGATCACCCGCTCATGACAGAATTTTTACGCCTCACTTATCCATTACTTGGCGTCCATGATACTATTTACCCTGGAATTTAAAAGAACAGATTCAGAAAAGACCCTACACTTCCTGCACTTTCAGTGAGCGGCTTTCATTTAGTATACTTTGCTTTAAATGATTGTTCTGAATGTATTATCGCAGCGCTAGATGCTTTCTTGTCTGTGGTTGTTTGGGCGAAGAGGCAGAAATCCTTGGGGCAGAGTTTCAAAGATAAAGTTTAAGCGACAGGAAGCAGCCCTCTGGCTTCCTCCAGTGTGTGGAGCCGCCGCTCGGCTCCCTGGAGCTGCGGTCCCCCTAGTGGCCGTTTCTCCTTCCACGGCCTCTTATTCAGCGCGGGGCTGCCGGCCAGCTGGTGGCTCCACTGTGATTGTTGTGCACCAAGCTTTTGTAACTTTGAGGTCAGTTGAATTCAGAGCTTTTTGTTCCATCTTGCGTGGCTGTGAAAAAAGATCCCTGATGTACGGAAACAATCATTACAATTCTTTATTCCGTCTGGTTACGTGCCTGCTCTTTGCAGGCGCGGCCTTTCCATGTTTGGTTTCTGAGGCTGCCGATGAGATGGAGCGCAACGCTACACTGATGAGCACTTGTTAGGGCGCAGTGCCCCTCTTTCTGAGAACGCCTCTGTGCATTTGCTCCACAGCCTTTAAGCTACGAGGGATCTGAGCAATTTCCTTAAATTCCTGAAGCACTTTGGTTTATATTAGGGGTTCTAGAAATGTATTCTACTAAATTGTGTAACTAACCTGTTGCTGGACACTTTTGTCTTTTACTGTAACTTCAGTTCTAAGCATAAAATCTTGCACATAGTATGTACTTAATAATCTCCAGTCAATATCTTAGTGAATAGGTGCTTGTGTGTAGATGCACATTTTCCTGCCAGAATCATTACAGACTTAGGACTAATCTTAGAAAAGACAAACGTAGGGCTTAATAACGAAACATTTGTTTGCCAACCCTTCTTGGAGAAGAAGCTCCAACTCTGTCAGATAGGCCAGGCTCCCTCACAGAGGATGAGGTTGTTTTCCTTCAGGCTGCAGACACGCGAAAGGCAGTGACGTAGGCTCTGGAGCTCAGGGATGCCGGGCTCTCACACATTGTGCGGCCTCAACTACTCCCAGCAGGGCGTGCTGCCGGGGAGGGGCCGTGTCCGTGCTGAGTCTCTGGGAACATGTGTCGGAGGAACTGGCAAAGACCTACATAAAACCCTACAGCCCTGCAAACCGCGGCATTAAAAGAATCTGTGGTTCTTATTCAGAATTTAAAATATTTTCATTGTATAAGCCATCTGTCATAACTTTGGTTTAAAAGAGTAACAACATCTACATGGAGGACAACGGGTCAGTGCTCTCACACACCGGCCTCTGGATGGGCTCCCCTGCTGGTTCCTCTGCTCACCTCTGCCGTCCTCCTCCTTCCCTTTGATACTCCCTTACTTCTCTGTTCTGTCACCAGATCTAGGTCATCGCAGACAGTGATTACTTGGGTCATATGTCCCAGCCCAGGCTCAGCACAGCTCTTCCCCAAATCCCCTGCTGCAGCCCCTGTAGTCTTGATCTTCTGTTCCACTTTTGACAGCAACCGTGCCAGAGTGAGATGGGGTGGGTGGTTGTTAAAACAGTGTTCTATATGCTGTAATAAGCTGACACCAAGCCACAGCACAGAGGTTCCTGTGTCTTCTCAGACAGTTCTTTTGTTTGGCAGGATATCTTAGTTTGTTGTTGTATCTGCAAACTGCAAAGCAATATGAAGTGGCAAATGAAGTGAAAGGTAGCACCCTCATTTGCATTGAAAGGCCAAGCAAGCTTGTGTGCATGCTGAGAACTTTCTTTACAAAATTGTTTCTTCTCTGTTATGGTTTAGCTCTCAACTCTCTTCCAAAAGTCTCATCTGTTTGGAAGGTGGGTGGGTCATGGAGGTGCTCTTCTCATTAATGGATTCACTCACTAGTGAGTTCAGTTGCTGATGTACTGTTAAGAAGTAAAGCCTGGTGAGTTCTTGAAAAACCATGGACCAAAATAAATGTCTCCTCCTTCGAGTTGTGGAGATTGGATATTTTCCCAATCAATGGGAAAGCTACTAATATATTTTCCTGGAAAGATTACAGATGGATGGGTGGCCACTGGCCCTTGTCCACTTAAGCTCCTAAGCCTTGGTGGCCAGACGTCAGCGCTAACAGAGCCCCTCCTCATTAGGCCCTCAGTGTAAACAGAACCCCTGAGGCACAGGCATAGAAGCTAGGGTGGTATGTCCGTGTTTGCAGTGAGAATGTATATAGCTTAAGGCTTGCACTGATCGTGCATACATTTAGCTTATTTATGTGATGCACATGTGTATATAGATGAACTGAGACAGGTATATATAAAGTGAAAGTTACATATATGTGTGGAAGGGCAGGAAGTGAATTAGGAATTGCTAAAAGTTTCACTTCGCAGGTTAAGCATCAACGTGGCATCTCTCATGTTGGAGAGACAAAGTAGTGACTGAAGGATGTGACCACACAAGCCACCTTCCAGCTCTGCCACTGACTAGCTTGTGGACTCTCACAGTTAACCTTCTTAAACCTCATAAGGCTGTTAGAATTAAATGTAAACACTGAGTACAGTGATTGGCCACTCTCGAATGCCTGCGGTAATTGCTTGCCAAATTGAAATGAATATTGGTAGCTCCAAGAATTACTTACACATTGTAAGGGTGTTTTAAGGACTTTTGATGCATGTGGTTTAAAATTTAGGACACCAATCGAAGAATAACATGTAGCAGTATACTCCACCAAAAATGTTCCATCTGCTACCTAGTATTCTCAAATAATCGCTCTGAAATGGACTTCCCTACTAGTTGAATGGACTTAATTTGTTACAAAAACCTCAGGCCAAAATGTGCTCTTGGGCATGTTGGAGGAACCCTTGTCCTGTGTGGGTGGGTTAGCAGAAGCTATATCATTGCCTGGATATGCAGACCAGCCCATCAGCAAAGAAGACTGGGGTCTCCTGGGAGGGACAGAACTGATATCCCAGGTACTCTAACCTGAAATAGTTCACATAAGAATTCCTGTGGAAGATGCTGAGGTGGACTCTGGCTAAGCGTCCTTGAAATAAAATTTCCCTAGAGCAACAGGGAAATAGGAGTAGTGGATCAGCCAGACTTTGGCTCAAGGTTGAGGTAACCTGGGCTGCAGAATGGCCCCAGTGACTGTGCAGTACCCATGCTGTGACCTGAGGCTTCTGGCCTCTGAGACCCATGAGAGTCTGGAGCTCTCTGTGAGCAGCATGCAAGAGGGGTGTCCTCTTTCAAAAAGCTGTTATGAAATGATCAGTATCACGGCACAGACCATCTCCTCCTATATCTTTGCAGTGCTTTTGTAACCTACCACACGATGGGGCTCAGGTTAAAATAGAAGTTCTGCCCACCATGCCAAGTTTCTAAACCATTGTGAATCCTGGATCTGAATGATATTTGTGTTTTATTGACTAATACAGTGTCAAGCATGAGAGCTCATACAGGATATCAGTTGGAATTCTAGAAAAACAGCAGGTAGGTGAGGATGATATGAGAGGCTGGAGTGAGGGGGTTGCTTATGAGAAGTTGAGCTTAAAAGAGTACATAGAATAAGACATGAGAAATTTTCTAAACTTCTGTAGTCCTACTTCCATAGTGTCTTTCAGGGCTTCATTTTATTTCCAACTCCTTTTGCAAGCAAACAGTGTCAAGCAAAAAGTCTCTTCACTCTAAGTAATTATGTTAACATGTGTCTCGACATTTCAAGAAAATATAACAAAAATTTATCCCAAATCGTACAAAAGAGAATGTTTCCTTAGAAACACCTACAACATACTCATGTGTTCATTTGCTTCATTCTGTTTTGAGAGATTACTTCATTTCTAACAGTGCAGTCTTAGCTAATGCCATATATTTTTCTTAGCAGATACTTTAGAACAATATGAAAATTACCTCTTAAAAATTGGCTTTAATTGATGATTTATTAGAGTAAAGGATAATTTGGTATTATTTCTTTGGGGGAAGAAAAATAGGTGTGTTATATAGATATCAGACTCCAAGTAAAATTGGCCAATTTGCAGAAATTATATTCATGACCTTTTTAAAGTTAATGATCATTAAGTTTTTCATGCAATTAATTTGAAATAAATCCCAAAACAATAATGAATAGAACTGACTATAGCTTAGGAAAAACCTGGCATGGCAATTAATAATAATAGGATTTATGTGAATGGGATGAAAAATGAGTTCTACTATCAACAGTTTATGATTTCCATAATACTTGGGCTCAAGGGTATTTTGAAATTACAAGTTGCAACTAATGAACTCTCGAGAAAGGCATTCCTTCCTTTTAAAGCATCTAAATGTTACTCAGTGGAATATAGTTATAAATTAATGTTTAATAAATTTAGTTTCAGTTAAATATTTATTAAGTGATGTCTTCATTTGTTTGCCTAGTTACAAGCAATAGGAACCAACCTCAGGACAAAAACAGATGATTGGAGAATTAGTAGTAGCTCATGAAATTGAAGGAAAGGCTGACAAACCATGGTGGACTTTTAAGGGTCAGTAGATGACCTCCCTGTCTCTCACTCAAAAATTTAGGGACAAGTGATAAAAACACATAAGATTTATAGAAACGAAGATTTAAAAATTGCTTTCATTACCTCTAAGAGTAATTGTACTATGTAGTCTTAAAGCTGTAGCCCAGTGAACTTACTGGGAATACATCTCTCATGAGTTAGACCTACATGTGCAGACACTGGCTATATTGGTTATTTTTCTCTAGAGGAACAGAATCAATAATCAATAATATATATTCATGAGATGAACTTATAGGATCAGAGGCAGGCAGGTCCACCATGGCCATCTGTACACTGGCAGTACAGAAGATATGGTAGCTACTTAGTCCAAGCAGCTGGAAATCACAGGACAAGAAGGATCAAAGACACAATTCAGTCCATGCCTGAGGCCTGGAAGCTCCCTGGGGAGCTGCTGATATGAGTCTGTGTTGAAAGCTGAAGATGGTGGGGTCTGATGTGCACAGATGAAAGCAGCAAAAGGCACAGTTACCGAACTAGAAGCTTTCAAGTACAAGCTGACTTCTTCCTTTTTCCCTTTCACTCCATCCAGTCATAGGATCCTTCTTGTCCTATTGTTGTAGGCAGCTGAGTTAGATAGAAATATTATAGGCGGTCAGACAGGGCCAGGCCCTCGAAAGGAGCCAACATAAAAGACACGATGTGTGGGCCAGACCTTAAGACAAAAGGGGCTAAACAAATGCACCCACTTCCCTCCCTAGGTGTAAATGTCAGGAATTGATATTCTAAATAAGTAACTACCACCTTCTGGGCAAGCGCTTATTCCACTGAGCTATATCCCCAGCCCCAACAACCACCTTCTAAAAAGCCAGGAAGAGTCACTAGCCTGACCCCCACCGGAAACCCCCTGATCTGTATTCATGCCCGCTTGCTACATGACTCACTTCCCCATTTGATCCCAGTTTACTCAGTCTTACTTGGACAATTATACCTGTAATCTTATTGGCTGACCATAGTTTTGTCCATTTCCTCTACCTTGGACCCACCTCACCTCATGGTTTTTCTCTATAAAAGTTCCTAGAAAAGACAGAGTCGGGGTAACGCACTCAGGCCCCTCTTCTGTCCCTCTCTTGGACAGAAGCTTTCTTTCTCTCAATAAATATATTCTGCTCTTAACCTCCGTTGTTCCTAAAATTCATTCTTTGGTTTTAGAGAACACGAACTCATCTGATATCATTCAGGTTGGGAGATTTATTTTCCTGTATCACTATGACTTCCAGCTGCTTGGACAACACCATTAACTGTCACACATGCATGGCTGGACAGTCCTTCCAGGCAAAGACAAACTCCTTACCACCTACCTGGAAAAAAGCAAACAGAATTGCTGTAGGCAAGCAGAGCTGGAGAGAAGAGACTGGCAACATGGAGCACATCAGGCTCCTTCTACAATCTCATTCATCAAATAGCTCACTCCTACAGAAAATCGAGTAGAATCCTGAAACTAATGAAAGCCCAGAAACAAAGGGAAGTGCTCCACATAGAAGCATGAGGCCAGGTAATTACAGCACTGCCTGCTGTGTGGTTTGGTTTGTGCAGTGCACACCCTGGGCATCTTTCAGGGGCTGTCTTTTTTTTTTTTTATTTTAAAAGTAAAAGTACAAAAACACTAACAAACATACACACAGTAGCACAAGAACAGTACAAAAACCAAACTACAGATAAGGTGGCAGGGGATGAACAATGATTGCTGAATTACACGTTGGTAGCTTCAAAGTGTATACTCAGGACAATACAAATAGACATACAAGATTGATCAAACAACTAATCATCAGGTGCTGTCTTATCAATAGGCTTCATTACAAAGCCAGGCTAACATGGGATCTTCATTTCAAGGAGCCTTTCTTTACTACTTTCTTCTTAAGCAAGTGCTGACTTTGACCCCTCAGCTTCTCCCTTATCTCAGTTCTCTGGAAAAGGTTCTGTCATTACGATATGCATTCTTGTTTATTTATTTTTAAACTGACAAATAGTATTTGAATACATTTGTGGAGTATGATGTAATGATTTGGCAAGTGTGGAATTATTAAGTTAAGTTATCCCCTTGCCCCCAAAATAAGACCTAGCTGGAGAATAATCATTGCTGAAGACTAGAGATAAAAAATACCAGCCCTGGTCAGCCTATCCTTAACTTACCTGCCTTACAGATTATCTGCTTTATGTGCATCATAAAGAATTGTTACTTTGGGGTTGGATGCTGGACTGAGCATCTTTGACTGTGATACACTCAGAGATTTCCATTAAATTGTGATGGAGACCGCTATGAAGCAGCCCTGAGCAGGGCTTAAATTAACCAGTTGGCTTTCCATCTTCACTTGTGAGTCTGTCCTAGGCCTAGGCCTCTTTTCTGGAGATGAGCAACAAGCTCATAGTAAGTGAATCTCTGTGAGTCACTGATCCCTGCTAAGGCCTATAACAGCAGATGAAGCTGGGAAGCCTCAAAGGACAAGACAAGGCCACAGCTAAGGACACCTGGTTCCAACCTTAATTAACTTATAAAGCTGCAGGCATCTCACTCCTGGGTGGAGACATTCCTGGATCTAACATAAATCTCCTAAATTAACATAATGCCTTACTTGGAGAAGTCCTTGAGTGGTTCCTGCTCCTCTTGAGTATTTCCCTCCCTTGTTCTGATAACTAAATAAATACAGGCTACCCAGAGGTGATCTTGGTTTTAGCCCCCAGAGAATCTTGAATTCTCTGGGTTTTGATCCTCTTGGAACCCTGAAATCATACCATTTGTCTCTTTTATTTAGCCTTTACCATCCACTTGTTTGAGAGATTGTAGACCTGATTGGTCTGAAATAACTAATTGATGATGTTAGGCTGATAAGGTTGGATATGGAGAGTACACTTAAGGGGATGGGATAGGATTTCCAGTGGCTACTGAGTAAGTTACAGCATTTTTAATTGATTAAAAATCAAGAGAAGTAATGCTTAAGGGACAGAGAATACTGATCATCAGCTCTGATTTTACTTGGGACAACTCAAACTCAATGTCTTATTTTTGGTGTTGGGGGGGTCAGTTAACAGTTCTGTTGAGACATATACCACACACTCCACACAATTCACCCATCTAAAGTGTACATCTCAAGTGTTTCTAGTATCTTAGTAAGTTGTACAAATGACACCACCGTTTTAGAATATTTTCATCACCTCTTGAAGAAAATCAACGTTTTAGCTGTCATTTCCCAGACCTCCATATTCCCCAGCTTTAAACAACCACAAATCTATTTTTTGTCTCTAAGGACTTACTTGTTTCGGACATTTTACATAATTAGAATTGTAGATGACCTTTATGACTGGCTTCTTTAGCTGAAACTTTCAAGGTTCACCCATGTTGTTGCATATTATCAGTACATTATTTCTCTTTCTGGCTGAACAGTACCTATCCCATTGTATTGGTAAGCCACATGTTGTTTATCTGTTGAGCTATTTCCATCTTTTTTCTGTTATAACAAATGCTTCTCTGAACACACAGGTGCAAGTTCTTGGGTGGATACAAGTTTTCCTTTTCCTTGGGTATATAAATAAAAGTGGAATTACTAGGTCTGTGCTTATTATTATTATCATCATGTCTTGGTTATTTTTCTCTCATTGATGAGACAAAATACCTGACACCCAAAATTAAGGAAGGAAAGGTTTATTTAGCTCGCAGTTTGTGGATATTTCAGTCCATACTTGGTTGGCTCCAAGGCAGAGTGGCACATTGCAGAGAGCAACAATTCATGGTGGAGGAAAACAACAAAAGATGTATGCTAGATTCACCACTGGTGGTCAACTTATAACCCCTAGCTGAACTGAATAAATGTGGTGCTGGGTATGGGAGGCCCACTTGAGGATTGTTGCCAGCAGCATAAGAGGCAGAACTGGAGGAGGAGAAGGAGGCTGTTGGGAGTGGAGAAAGGCTGTCGGAGCTGGTGGAAGCTGTTGTTTGCTTTGGAGGAGCTCGTCATGCTGGCTCTCCGGGTGAACTTGGCTGTTTTCATCCTCTGAGGAGCTCAGGACCTTGTTGGCACTGAGAATGGCTTTGGTTCACTTTGGGGGAGCTCTGGTCCTCACTCTGAGCTTCGCTTCCTGGCTCTGGCGGGGAAGATGGGAACTTGGCCATCCTGGTCACTGGAGGAGCTTGGGACCTCACTGTTGCTGCGGCTGGCTGTGGTACCTTTCGGGGAGCTCTGGTTCTTCTGAGCATTGCTTCCTCTCTCCAGTGCAGATCCCTCAGCCTGCTAGCACAGCTCCTTCATCCTGCTGGCACAGACTTTCTAGACTAATCTTTGGGCCTTCCCAGCACAGATCCATGAAACAGGCTTGCATGAGATGTTGTTGTGGGCTCTGGGCCTCCAGTTGGATTCATGCGAGGCATTGTTATAGGCTCTAGGTCTTCAGCTGAACTCATATAGGACATTGTTACAGGATCCTCAGCTGAATTCCTTGGTCTTAGTATGTGGACAGATTTCCTGCACTCTTTTGTATGTCGTTCTTTGGGTGACTTATGAATAATCATATAATGTATCCTATATTATATATTGTTTCACCTTGCATAATAACCCCAAACCAACACAAACAGGAGCAAGCTTCTTTTCCCTCCTTATATTGTATGCAGGCTACCCCCACCCAGGGGGCATGCAGCACTCATATAATCTCCAGGCCCTCCTCTTGCACAGGCTCATCATGAATGCGAAGTTAGGATCCTGGCCCCTGCTCAGTCACTGAGTTAATCTAAACGTGTCAAATTGACACGATGAGCAACATCCCAGAGCAGCAAGAACATGTCCTTTCCACCCCAGGATGTGGAACTGTGGAGTCACTAGGAGTCACTAAGCCAAGCCTCTGCATTGCTGAAACCGACACACTGTATCAGCCACGACCCACCACTATTACCACTATTACCACCACCACCGCCGCCGCTCCTCTTCCTCCTCCTCCTACTTTGCAGTATCCAGGACCTGCTCATGGAGTTAGAGCCTCAGCAGTTTTTATTTTGAGACAGAGTCTTGCTAAGCCACTAAGTTACCCAGGCTGGTCTCGAACTTGCAAACCTCCCACCACAGCTTCCCAGAGAACTGCTATGTTTCTTTCTGAGCAATTGCTAGATGGGCTCCTCAGTGGCTGCACAATTTTACCTGCTGCCGGCAGAATGCGTAGGTAGTGATTTCTCCACATTTTCTGCAATATTTGTTATTATTTGACTTTAATAATAACCATCCTAGTAGCTATGGTTTTGATTTGCATTTCTCTGGTAACTACTGATGTCCACCATCTGTCCATGTGCTCACCAGCCACTTATATATTGTCTTGGGAGAAATTTCATTTGCTCACTTTCAGTTTGGTTCTTTGCCTTTTCATCGTTCAGCTGGAAGAGTTTTTTATATGGTCTAGATAACAGTGCTTATCAGATACTTAGCACAATCAAAATGTACAGTGAATGTTTACATTTTAAAAGGTATTACTATAAAAGATGCATTGACATTAATCTCCCTCACAGTGCTCCCCACGGCATCAAACACACTTACCCGGTCATTCTTGCCCCACTGTGAAGCAGTTCTGGAAGTTTTGCCCTGTGAGTGTCTTTAGTAGGTGTGATAAAAAATACAGTGAACGCTGCTGCTGAGCACCAACCAACGGAGAAGTGTGTAAGAACATCACCTTGTGTCCTCACATACCTTATTCACTGGACCTGCCACCGTGTGATTTCTAACTCTTTCTAAAGTTAATGGCCAGGAAAGTTGAACATTTTGAATCAATTCGGGACACTGAGGCAGCCATGAGCCCACAGGTAAAGCACAGAAGAGGACTTCAGAGCTGCTATGGAGGGTGGCGAGAATGGTAGGTGAGTTTGCACACATGGACTGCGCAGGAGGGTTACTGGAAATTTGGTTTTTTTCTGTAATAATTTTAAAAAGTATACATTCACTGTATCTTTCAATCATACTGGATATATTTGTAAATATTTTGTCTCATTATATGGACTGTCTATTTACTTTCTTGAAAGTGTTCCTGAAGTACAAAAGTTTTAAATTTTGATGAAGTGCTTATAGACTGCACTTCTTCTATTAACATGAACTGTTTTAAGGATTAAACATTCATGAAAACATCATCTTGTCTCTCTAGTTTCTATTATATACTTTTTGACATCTTGCCATTAATCTTGCCATTACTAAAAATATTATAATCTACATATATCCCCATAGATAGATTATAACATTTTCATCAAGAATTTTTTAAAGACTACTACTATAGCATATTTCCTTAATTATAATACTTCTCAGAAGATGCATTCTATTTTGACTGTGCAGACATGCTATTGTAGTCTTTAAATAATCATGCCCTATTATCAGTTATACTTTAATCTGAACCATGATTTAATTCTAGGGTTTGGTTCAGGCCCAAATCCTTACAGTAAGCCATCCTCAAGAACAGAGAGCCCACTTTCCAGCGCCACACAGACCTCCTCTGTGTTTCCTGAGCAGTGGCCCATTGGGCCTGCATTGCTGTGCCCCTGCATTAAGGGAATTTCTGTGCTTTGACGAATCCAGTCTTTAGTTAACCCCACTGCCCTAATCCCACCCCAGAAACAACAACCAGTGTAGACCTGATGTATGTTTCCTAGCTGGATCTTCCTTAAAATCCTTCAGTGCAACCCCAGCTATTTGAAGAACATGTCCTTCTCCTCTTCACTGAGTGGCATCTACAGTCTGATCATGGTGTGCACCTTGCAACCCATCTAATTTGCTCATTGCAGGTTGGTGCCTAATGGGCATTGACTGGTTGTCTTGGTTACTTCTTTCTCATTACTGAGACAAAATACCTGACATCCAAAATTAAGGAAGGGAAGGTTTATTTAGCTCACAGTTTGTGGAGATTTCAGTCCGTACTTGGCTGGCTCCAAGGCAGAGTGGCACATGGCAGAGGGCAAAAATTCATGGTGGAGGAAAACAGCAAAAGCAGCAAGAGCAAAAGGGAGGAGCAGCAGGAAAAGCAAGCCTCTTTCCTTTACATGTGCAAACTCTCTGCCCCATGGTAGTTGTAGCTCTCACACACATAACCAATCAAACTCTAAAGCCCACCTTATGACCACATGAGGCTTTCGGGGGACATCTGGACACAAACTATAACTCTGATTAAGCTTGAATAGAGACGTGGGGGAAAGTGAGCCTCTCTAAACAAGCTTGCCTGAAATCAGTCCTTAGAGAGCATATTTTCTTGTATGCTGTTGATTTCTTATGTTAAGCAGCACTTATTTATTTTCCCTGGAAACTGCCTAGGTGACTATGAATGGTTTTAACATCATGCCTTGCTGGACTCAGGCCAGCAAACCCTGTTAGACAAATGAAGATGAGAGAGAAAGAGAATATCTTTCTCACGGGGCCAGGGGACTTTGCTGGAATGGAGTGAAGCCCTGATCTGACTCAAACCCATAGATTTATTAAGGAACAACAAAGGCATCAAGTTCTGCTGAGTTGAGATGTTGTTTTAAGTAGCAAGACAAGCAAGCATGGCATACTGACAGTTTGACTGAATAAGTAACTTTTATGTGATTGTCCCTTCAGCAGCTTTCTTGTTTTCCCCAAAGGTCCATCTCTGTTCAAGCTGGTGAAACATACTGTGTTTGAGCCATTCCAGCTCCTTGGAATTAGCAGTCTCCTGTATCCTGAGTCAACCCAAGCCTGTTGGGTGTCACAAAGAACTCCACGGTGTCATCAAAAGCATCCTCCCTGAACAGCTAACATCTCCAAAAGCAAGGTTACACTAGTCTCAGGCATTCTAGTCCCAAGTAATTAATTTTCGACACAAAAAACTAACATAAACAAGAATGTAGAAATATACAAATTGGTGGTAGAAATGAAGAGGGGTTGGTTACAACATGCCAAGATAGAATGAAAGCTAGTGGCCCAATGTATATTTTTTCATTAATAAGTACTAACTGTACATATTATTGGAGCTCAGTGTGACCTTTCAACACACGTATACAGTGTGCACCTCTCAAGTCAATCTCCCTCTCCACATCTTCCTCCTCATTTTTATCTGGTGGTAATCACTATTCTGTATTCAGGTCAACTTTTTAGCTTCCACACATGAAAGACACCATGTGGTACTTGTCTTTGTGTTTGGATTATTTTGCTTACTGTCGTATGCTGCAGTTCCATTCCTTTTGTTATTGCTATTGTTGTAAATGACAGGATTTCATTCTTCGTTATATAGAGCTTATCCATTTGATTACTGTCCCTTTAGAAGCTTGTACCTTTACCATTAACTTCATGTTATTTATGTTGCTTAACATGTCAGTTTAACAGCTTTACATAGCTATTTCATTGTCCTTGTGCATACAATGGGTCAAGAGTTCAGAGAGAAGCCAACCATGGTGGTGCATGAGTGTAATCTCAGCACTTGGGAGGCTGAGCCAGGGGCATTGCCACGAATTCAAGGCCAGCCTGGGCTCCAAAGTAAATTCAAGGCCAGCCTGAACAATAGGGTGAAACCTTGTCTCAAAAACATGTTTAGAAAGGATGCAGTGAAAATGCTCTTTGTCTGCTTCAGACACTTACAGCCTCAGCCAAGATGACCCACAAGCTAGGGGCTGGTGAGAGCTGGGAGCACGAATCAGTAGAGGCTTTGTCTTCTGTGGGTCTGGTTAATTCTGGCTGTTCCTGGAATGCCTCCTAGAGCTGTAAGTTATTACACCTACACAAGGCATGGTTGGGTGAGTTCTCGTAGCTTAGTGGCCTCAGACTTTTTACATGACAGATCGTTGCACCAATGGCCAGTGCCTTAAGAGGGCCACTTTGAGAACTGTGTTGACTTCGATGTCTGTGCCTGGAGTGTAGTATTACTCCATTGTGCTTTATTGGTCTACCAGTCACGTGCCCTCCCACAGTTGAGGCGGAGGTACATAGTCCCTAATTCTCAATGGAAAAAATATTAAGAAATCTATAGACATGTTTACAGTGGACACAATCAATGCTCATTTTTCCTTCTCTCCCTTTACCCTCCTTCCTCCCTCTTCCTTTCTCCCCTTCCCTTTCTCCCTTCTTTTCCTCTCTTCTTTCTTCCTTCCCTCCCTCCCTCTATATGTATCCCATCAATATCTACTATATATTCACATTGTGGTATACATACAAGACTCTTTCTAAAGCTCATTTCCTATTCTCCATATCTTAGATACTTTTACATTTTGATACAACTAAAGCTGAATTTATTGAGAAAAGTTTTCTATTAAACAGCTGAGTCCCATTCATACTCACTGGGGATTGAAAAACAGAGTTATGTCCTACAGAGCTGTCTAAATCATGGCATTGGCTTCCTTTGTGAGCCTTTAGAATGTATCTTAGTGGGGCACTGGTGCAGGGTGAGAGTGTCCAAGGAAAAGGAAAGTCCACCTTTGCTGTTAGAAAATCAGCAAAATAGAAAAAGTGCACATTTACGTTGTAACCTGCCCTTCTCCCCCAACTGTTAAAAGTGCTGTAACTTGAAACTTGTTTAAACTGCCTGTTTGAACTTGTTGCGTCGCTTCCTGTTCTGTATGAGCCTCATACCCCCTCCCTCCCCGAGGACCCTGGCTGCACCAACCTGACCTTAAAAGGAAAATCTACCGCAGGAGCCAATCACAAGATGCCTAATGTGTAGTT
>PVLD010018210.1:9344-39753 GCA_004027595.1 Dinomys branickii | reverse complement strand
AAATAAATGAAATTCATTCCCTACAATACTAAGAAAAACAGATGATAACACAGTATTTTATTGCAAATGAAGGCCTTAAAGAGATTTTTAAAAATTTACTAACATTATCAATTACCTCCTTTTGAGATAATAAGAGGAAAAAGTGATAACCTACATCAAAATTCCCACTGCTAGAGGAAATGAGGGTAACTACCAGCTGACAGTTCCACTAAGCTTTTATGCAGACAAATACCCTCTTACATAAGAACAGAATGTGATCAGTGAATATTTTACTTTTCTATTTCTTTAAAACACAGAATGAGTATAACTCTAGAATCAGACAATATGTCATATAAAAAGTTCTTTGCCATGTTCGACAGAGACTGAAGGAAAAATAGGGTGAATGGAGGTACAGAGAAAAGGCCTAAACTCTTCCCAAGAGCATACATTTTGCCTACATTTGTTAAGATTAGACTCTTCATAAAGAAAGATGTCAGAATAAACAAGCCGAAGGACAGTCTTCCTGGAGACACACTAGGATGGCACTGTAAGCCAGAGTTACGCACGTTACTGTCTTGGTTACTTGCAGCCAAAGGCCAGGGCACAGGTTCTAAGGGGCTCTCAATGGCTCCACCCCGTGATAGTCATGGCTTTGTGCAACACCCTCCCTCTGTGTAGACTGGACAGAGAAAGTCACTTTTAAGGTACAGACTATAACAAAGCTTAATGCATGTGATAAAATTACTTTGACTCTCATCTTGTGCACCTTTTCCTGGTCTCTTGATTCCTAGCTGTGATAGAAAGTGGGTACACAATTATAAGCTGCTCTGCGGGCAGACCGACATGGCAAGGAAGTGAGAAAGGGCTGCTCCTCCCAGTGGCCAGTGAGAGACTGAAGTCTTTCAGTCTAAAAACCCACAAGGAAAGGAATCCTTCAAAAATCACAGGACTGGATTCTTTCTCAAATCTGGCCATCTGTTAAGATCATACCTCCACATGACCTCTTCCTTCTCCTTATGAGAGATTCTGTGTCAAAGAAGCCAGTTAATTCCTGACTCACAGAAAGGAGTCTGGTTGCTTTAAGCTACAAAATTTTGGGATAATTAGTTACACAGTAATAGATAATACAGCCTGTTTCTTAAACTCATCCAATTGGTCACTCAGTCAGTCACATGTCGGACATTTGAACCTTGTCATAGAGGCTGGGCAAATCTTGTAGTGATTCAACATCTAAATTTCCCACTGGCTTTAAAGAGCTCCACTATTCCTTTCAAAAAAATAGTTTCACAGTAGTTCTTAACCTCGTCTGGAAAGTCTTTTGAACTCAGGACCCTGCGCTTGCTAGGCAAGCGCTTATTCCACTGAGCTATATCCCCAGCCCTCGTCTGGAAAGTCTTGAAAGAATTTGTCCACGGAAGATTGAAGCAACACATAAATAACAATTTAAATAACTCCAATATGGAAGCAGAGGTTGGCAGGGATATATACAGGACCTCTGGAACAGTTAGAGGATGTGCCAGAGAAACATTGAACCTTCAGTCACCTTGACCACGAGACACCTTCTATTCCTCTAAATGCACAAAAACAGACAAAGTACCTGTGTGCTGGTATGCTGAGTGTGCAGCCAAACGGCCAGATGTTTTAAAGATACACACGGCCGGGAAAGTTTGCTGCTGTTTTTTTGACAGACGCCTCGGTTATTTTCTGGTTGCTGGGACACAGCCCTGACACCCATAACTTTAGAGAGAGGTTTGTTTTGTTTCATAGTGTGCAGAGGCTCAGTGCACAGTCAGCTGGTCTAAGGCAGGGCAGCATGGCCCAGGGGCACCACAGAGCAGATTCAGTCCACGGCAGGGCAGCCAGGAAACAAGGGGGGGCCGAAGCAGGAGAAGGGGTACAAACCCTTCCAGGGCTCACCCTCGGTGACCCACCTCCTCCAACCAGGCTCCGCTTCCCAACTATGTAACTCTATCGGTGAGCTAATCCAGTAATGAGCATCACATACCCACGAACGAGTCACCTCCCAAAAGCAGCACCTCTGAGCATGAGAACCTTTGAGGGGACATCTAGGTATAAATCATAATAATATATAACACAGAAAAGTCCACAAATTACAGTAGTGGATAGAGTTTTAAAAGAGAACATAGCAGTGTGGCCACCACTCAGACGAAGAGACAGCCCTCTTCAGATCCCCTATCTGGCTTCTTTCAGCCTGTACATATCACAGGTATGAAATGCCTCCACACTGTATGCACCATTTATTCATACTCACTGCTACATCATGTTCTATTATATGAATTCATTCTACTGCTGATGGCTCTCTGGATGCTCTAAATTCCAGCTTTAAGAATACTTTTACTATGAATATTTTTATATGTCTCTTCTAATGAAATACACACACAGTTCTATTAAGTACATGCCTATGCATCAAATTGTTACACAGGTTATCTGTTTGTTAAGTTTTAGAAGATACAGCTAGATAGTTTTCCCAAATACAGTAGTGTATTTGTTATACTCTCACCAGCAGTGTATTTGAGTGTTTGTTTGAGACAAGGTCTCACTATGTAGTGCAGGCTGGCTTTGAACTCCCTATGTGGCCAGGGCTGGCCTCAAACTCACAGATCTTCCTGCCTCAGCCTCCCAAGTGCTGGGATTATAGGCCTGCACCACCACACCCAGCCCCAGCAGTGTATTTCAGTTGCTCAAATTTTATATTTTAACCATTCTGATAGCACTTTAGTGGTACTTCAGTGTGGCTTTAATTTATAAAGCTCTTATGACGATTAAGGGCAAACATCTAGTATTTTTCATCCCTTTCAGGAATTTGATTAACCAGTTATCTCCCTCATCCTATAAATGTAATGTGTCTTCTCATTGTTGAAAAACATATACAGTAAACAATGTAAACAAAGAGATAAGCAGAACCCAAGAAGTTGCTGGGGTTCAAGAGTGCTCGCAGCATTGTTTTTCCATCGGGCTGGGAGTAACGTCTCTGCTCCCTTTATGTATTCCCTTTAAAGGCACTCTACAAAGAGCAAATGTAATTTGGACACTGAAACTGTCAAAGATGACTATGCTCAGTGAAGAAAAATAACGCCTTGTTGAATGAAGAGACAGCCATCCAACAACTATGGAGAAAATATTACAAAAACTAAATGGCCCCCTTGTAAGCTAGAAAATATAATGAAAAAAACTAAAAATCACCTCTATGTACATAGTAATGGAACTGAGAAAAAAATTTACATGAATCAGTGAACACAAAATAGTGTATAAAATTATTTGATCTAAATGAGACAAAAGTTATTTTTTAAAAAACAGCTTCAGGGATCTTTGTAACAACATCAAAAGGCCTAATATATAAGTAACTGGAATCTCAGAAGATGAGAAAAAAGAAAGCAAAGCTTACACTATTAGTCAAAGAAAAATAGTTTATCAAATACAAAGTAACTTATAAGTTCAATACTGTGCAGTTCCTAGACACTATAAAACCCAGGAGACAGAGAAACACTTTTTGAGTACTGAAAGACAGGGGAGAAAAGCAACCCAGAAGTTTACATTAAGAATAAAAGAGCCAGACATGGTGGTACACATCTGTAATACGAGCTACTTCTGAGGCTGAGGCAGGAGGATCACAAGTGTTATGGTTTGTGTCTGCATGTCCCCCCAAACCCTCATGCAGTTATGGGGTGGCTGTTAGTTTATGACTGATCCATGATCCAATGCTGGGACTATGGGTGTGAGAGCTATACCCACCCTAGGGCGGAGAGTTTGCTGCGATTATTGAATGTAAGAGCTATACCTGCCCTAGGACGGATAGTTTGTATATGTAAGGGAGAGGAAGAGGCTGCTGGCTGCCATTCCTCCCTTCTTGCCCTTGTTGCTTTGCTGTGTACCGCCGCCATGAACTGTAGCCCTCTGCCACGTGTCACTGTGCCTCCGATCCAGCCAAGCATGGACTGAAACCTCCACTAACAGTTCAGTGGTAAAGCAGCCCAAGTTCATTACCAATTGGGGGAAAGGGGGCCGCTCCATTTCTGATCCAAACGGAGTAACAGGGACTAGATTTATTTGTCCATGTGAAGCAACCAAAACCAGACAAATAATATAAACCAACAGCCTTGAAGGCATTGGTCACTGTACAGTAACAGTGATCTCTGCAAGGCAGGAGACAAGGCAAATCCAACGATTGTTTTAAGAGAGTTCCAGGCCACAGAACAGGGAAAGGGAACCCGGGCAGAGCACAGGTTACACCCTCAGTCAGAAAAATGAAACTGCACGTCCAGCAGGACTCAAGCCTCAAGAGGTCTCAGCACAGGGGCGCAGAGATGAAAGAGCCACAGAGAAAGGGAATGCAAAGCCTACCAAGGGCCCCTTCAAGTATTTGGCCGAGTGTTTTGCAACCACGTGTGAGGGGTGGCCAAGGCCAAGGAAAGAGCCACTGCAACGGAGCAAACCCGCAGTGCCCGGCGCACACATGGGGACAGGAGCGGCGGCTGCGGCGGCTGAAATGGGCCTGCATGAACCCACTGCGCACATCATGCGTTCTGGCAGTGGGGAACAAGCCGCCCTGGTGTAAGGATGATGTGGTCCTGCCTAGCAAACCTTAAAAATAAGAATGTAAAGGATCAAACTGTTTACATGCAACTTAACTGTGTCTCAGTAAAAAGGCTAATGTCTATTTATACAAATAAAATTACCCAGCAGCCAACAATGTAAATTCTACGTGTGGCATTCAATCAGAAACTGCCAGGCCCATGAACACACGCAAACACAGGGCCCATCATGCAGAGAACGAACCAAGTGACACAAGCCCCACACTGCTGCAGCTGCTGGCACACAAAGCCTTTCTTTAAAAAGTTATTATACTATTTTCTATATGCTCAAAAACCTAAAGGCATGGAAGGTATTCTTTAAAAAAAAAAACAAATCAAACTTCTTAAAATGAAAGGCACAATGCATACTAAGAAAAAGGTATTAGATGGGGTTAATGGTAGGTTAGATATAAATGAGAACTACAAAAGTAAAATTTTATAGTATCCATGAAACATGTTTAAAACTTATTTATCAATTCCTAGGAATTGAACCCAGGGCCTTGCCCATGCTAGCCAAGCATTCTACCACTGAGCTACACACTCAGGCCTATTTTTTACATTCTGAGACAAAAGTCTATCTCAAACTCATGATGCCCTGCCTCAGCCTAAGTAGCTAGGATTACAGGCACACATACTATATGTAATTGGAGTGCCCCCAAAAGAGGAGGGCAACAAAGAAATTCTAAGAGATGACTAAAATCTTCTCAAATTTGTTAAAAACAATAAATTCACAAGTCCAAGAATCCCAATGAACCTCAACTGATAGCTAAAGAAACATAATAAAATGAGAGTAAGCCATACTGTAATAAAATTGCTCAAAATGAGTGACAAGAAAATTCTACAGTGTCTATACATAGAACACAATTTGGTAATTAGCAGGAATGAAGTACTGATACATGTGACAACAGGGATGAACCTGTTGCAGTCAGAAAGACATGTTATACACAGAGGAATGACAGGAAGTAGTTCAATGGAAAGAGGGCGGGGCAACATCCTTGAAGTACTGAATGGAAAAGACAATAATAAATGTTGGCAAGGTAGCTGGAATCAGGATACACTGCTGGTGTGGACATCAAATGGTGCACTCATGGCACAGTTTACCAGTTCTTCAAAAAGTTATACACACGTACCCATGTGACCCATTCATTCTGCTCCTAAGTTAACACCCAAGAGAAATGAAAATGTGTCCACACAGAAACCTGTACATGAGTTTTCTTAGCAGGATTATTCATAACAGCCAAAAAGTAGAAATAGTAAAAGCGAACCAACAAACACATGTAAAACCAAAATGCAGTAGATGTGTACAGTGAACTGCTTTGGGCAATAAAAAGGAATGAAGCATCAATACATGTGACATGAATGAACCCTGAAAAGAAAGCAGAGACAAGAGGCCCAGAGCAGGAAAATCCAGAGAAATGTGTGAGTGTCTGCCAGGGGCTGGGGGAAATGGGCACGGTGGTGACAGGCCATGGCATCTTCTGGGGTGACCCAAGTGTTCTGGATATAGTGTTGACAAGCAGAACTCTGTAAAAACCAATGAAGTGTATAATTTTTAAGAGTGAACTTTATGGGATATGAGTGATACAGCAACAAATCTGTGAAAATAAACGACAGAAATACAGAGGAGCATTACTAACGAGTCAAAGGAAAAAACTAAAAGGGAAACTGCCTTACCGTAATACTGTAAACCACCAGACTGAGCAGTTAAAATCCAGTTTAAGTAAACGAACAATCAGATTTAATTATTTAAATAGTTAAAATGCAACTTCTACAGGAGGTAACTATCACGTATTTTTCCGATAAGCTGACGAAAATAAGCTGTCTCTTAGCCTTATGGCAATAAAGACAGAAGATGAATCATTGCTTGTGGAAACCAATTTATTTATTCACCCTGAATCGCTGTTATTTATTACTTGTCAGCAAATACTGTTACCTCAATTAAATATAAAAATCTGAAGGTCTCTTATGTCTTAGCCCCATCCCTTTAAAAGAGAAAGAAGTGACACAAATTCAAAACATTAAAAGAACACTTTAGGCTTACTGTTTTTTTATCTTACCTAGGTGCTGCTTATTACATATCGTCAGCAAAGGAAAAGAGTCATTGCTTTGACTAGTTAGATTTTAATGTTTACAGGGACCACTGTGAAAATATAATTTGGGACCTTTCCTTTCAGGATAATACAATCCCGAAACTATAAAACAAGGCACTGAGAGAAGGCATTCGATGAAACACTACACTGAGTTATGAGAAAGCTGAGACAGCAAAGATAGCTAAGAAAGGGTCTGATGTCTCAAACTGTGGTATGTTTCTTTCAGACAAGTCACACATGTATACTTGTTACACACAATGCGTGACAGTGCACTTGGCCTAGGGTCCCATCATTCCACTGCAAGCAACCAGAAACAAAAAATAAAAATGAGAAAACCTCGGTCACACTAAGCACCAGACTTAGATAATGACTAAGATAATGGCAAGCCCCGCCTGGGCAGGAGGCGGGGAGGGACCTTGGGTCATCCGTCCATAGCGTAATATTAAGTAGCGTGTGTTAACTAAATGTGCCACGTATCGCCGCAAACACAGAAACCTGCTATCCCTAATTGCATTCCTCACTGAGTTGATGCCTTCGCAGTGTCAAACCAGCACACTACTTCTGCAGCTAAGTTCAACTTTCAATGACAAACGTGCATTTTAAAGAGCACTAAGTGGTCATCTACCACAGAACACACAAGACCGTCTCCTTTACCATTTCAGCGAGCTGAGGATTATACGGTCTCCAGAAAACTTAGTGTGAGTGGAACCAGGGGATTCGAGCAAATGTACGTGGAGACCGTGCTTTCAAACAGCTAGCTAAAAGTGATCCCATCTATCCAGTAAATCAAAGAAAGTTGCCCATGTAATGTTCTTGCACCCAATCTTTGTTTTTACAAAACTTATTCACACACAATCATACACGAGCCCCACCTCGTGTAGACTGCTTCACTGTTAGAAACACGGATGATGATAACCGAGGTGACACCCCTCCGTGTGCGATACTATCGGTCTCTGCACTGGTCTCTTAAGAACCACTAAATCGCACACCAGTCACTCGTTTCATTGTCAGATACTTCTCTGTGTTGTACGTGCTTTTCCTGCACCCTTCCCAGAACTCACCTTTACTATTTTCTGAGCTTACAGAGTCCGCATCACAGTTTTAGGAGTTTCTGCAGATGTTGATGTCTTAGGTGGATTAACTATATGGTTTTCATATTTGTGAAAATACCTTCTACACACTGTCATCTGTTTTTATCCTTACATCTTATTCTCATCAGTGTTACGTGTGAACGTGTGTATGTTCAAGCCACACACACAGACATACCGTGGCTAGTGAGAAAGAGTTGCCTATCACTAATTTCATCCACAGATAATAATTTTAGATATTGGCGAAGGCATAACAGCCAGTAAGTTACACCTAGACAAGTGATTTCTTCTTTGTATATTTTTTGTTCAAGATATTTCCAATAAACTTACAACTCTACAAACAATAAATTAGGATTTTAAAGCTTTTAAAAAAGATTCCTTGAACTTAACATGATCTAACATTCATATATTTTTAATAAACTTGGGTTGTGGGAGAAAGACAGTAGGAAAAGAATAAATATTGACGTGACTGTATGTGCTGAAACGACGGTGAGAACAGGGGAGGGAGTGGCTGGCCAAAGGCTTTAGCCTACTCTTCAGTGCAAAAACAGCAACCCTAAGCAAGTACTGTTGCAGGCCATATGCAATAAATAAACATTAAATGCACTGATATTTGAATCTAGATTTCATTCAATCAAAAAGTTGATTTCTCTGGTTACGATTATAAAACTCTCAAAAAAATCCCAAACTACATTTTACATAAAGTTGTACACAGTATATTTCCATTTTTCTTTAAATTTTTAGGTTGGGATCACAGCAAAGTACAAAAAAAATTGTGTAACAAAAAATAACCAATTAAGGAAGAAGGTGAAGAGCAGAGAAACGGGAGGAGCAGAAGAGCTCAATGAAAGAGAAAAGAGCAAGAATACAGAGCACCAGCCAAAAACGACTGATCTGGCTGGTTCAAAGCAGACCCTCGGGGCTGGGGATATAGCTCAGTGGAATAAGCGCCTGCCCAGCAAGCGCAGGGTCCTGAGTTCGATCCCCAGTACCGCCAAAAAAAAAAAAGGCTTACATTATCAAAGCAGACCCTCAACCAAGGCACATACACTTACTTTGGGGAATTGAAAATAATTATCAATGAAATGACTACACTTCATTAAAAGGGAGTAGGTTTTCAGAAACTGGACTAATATTAATATATAAATGGAAACATGAAAATAAAAATATTTCTTTACACAGAACAAAGGTTTATTTTCATCAGTGGCTTCCAAAGTTTCAGGCCATGATCAGCTGGTTCTGTTGCTTCAAGGACTATGGCTGGAACTACCCTCATGAGCTACTAGAAATCAAGTGCTTAGAGTCATGTGTGGACTGACATAAACATGTTTTATAGCTGAGAGCGGCTGGTCTCACTTACTCACCATGGAGAGCAGGGAGACCCGTTTTGTCAAGGTATACCATCCTAACGAGAGAGCACAAATGAACACCACAGACTTTCTACTTGCAGACTAGGTGGCAAAAAGATGATATCTTAACATACACTTAAAAAGACAGTTGATGAGATGAACATGTATTAAAAAATAAAATAACCATGATTCTTTGTTATGCAGATTTTCGTAACCAGGCAGTATTTATACTTAGTCTTTGGTTCTTTCTCCAGGGACTTTACCAGGAGTTTGATTAACTAGTGAGCAACAAAAACCTTTTCACAGGGCTCAGAATACACAAGCATCTGTTTACATATTTTAATATTAATAGCAAGAAAGAACTATAAAACACAAAGCTTGACAAGAAAATGCAGTTTTTTAACATGTAAATTTGGCTATAAGAAAAAATAAAAACTTTTTCCTCATTGTAGAAATAAACATAATGGTTTCTATAGTAATGAGTAAGTCAAAGGACCTCATCATCAGATTTTAAGTATCTTAATGTTCATGATATTTTCTTCTTCCATGTTTACGGGTAAAAAAATTCTACAAAAAGCCATTACACAGATGTTTAACACCAAAACAATTGTTTTACTGCAATCAACTACCCCAAGCTATCTTTTTCACTAACAGAAATAAAAATTTTATGTTTGCTGATGCTTGCATAATCTCTTTTTGGGCAGAGAGGGTTTGTGTTATAATAAACCTAAGTAAGATAGGCAATAATGCCAAATTCCTATCAATTGGGTGATTTTAAGAATCACACTAGAAACAGAAATTCTTACATTTCATGTCAAATGTATGGGGGCAGGAATAAACTACCCAAACTTCTAATTCATGCTTGAACTTTGAGAAAAATATTTTCTCTGTGCAGAAGACATGAAGACATGGTACGATAGAAGAATAATGAATAAATATAAACTGATGAAAAGAAACCATCTTTTGTAAGTGCCACAAAGAATTTCACTCTCCCCCTCCAAGGAATTTTAAAGGGACACTAAAACATTGCTCCCTTTTGAAACTATAAAAGTCTATACTTTTAACCTAATATAAATTATACTTTATGATTTAAAAAGATCTTTCAACCGGTAACTATTATTAAAATATGCCTAAAAAACTAAATTCCTTTGCTATTAAGGAGCAGAGCCAACTTGCTTTACCTTCAGACTAACAATTGCTTCTATTGAGTAACTAACAGGATTTGGTTTTAAAACAAAAAATATCCAAAAACTTGTAAAAATTAAAATAATTTTAAGAAAATCTGGCAAATAATTCAGTAATATATTTTATATGTAAATTAGTTCTGGATATAAAACACTATTATTATTTGTATACAAAGAGAACTAAAGATGACAGCAAAAGAGGTTTTTAAATATCTTCACAGTCCCATATAAAATAGAGCAATAGAAAGAAACTTAAGACATTTAAAACCAAGTACCCCACAAACTCCACAATACAGGCTAGACCCACAAACAAGCCCTAAGACCATAACAAAACTCCTACAGGAGAAAGCAAAACGAGGCCACTTGGGCACCTGAGCAACTGGACAACAGGAGAAGGCCCGGCAGTGGGAACCGTGGAAAGCCAGTGTGCGACAGCAGCCGAAGCTGGGAGGGACTGCAAATTAACATAAATTTAAAAAGGTCTGAAAGTAGCTGGACTAGTGTAGCCTCTACTGTGTCTCTCATCTGACCAGCCGGGACTCTTAGGCCGGATGCTCACAGCAAGGAGAAACAATGCACTGTGGAATCAAAACTGAAGAGAGAAAAACCAAAAAAAGAGAAATTCAGGTAGAAGCAGAAGAAGAGTCTAGAGTAATAATTCTCAGAAAGCAAGCTGCCTTATTTCACAATAAACACAGACAAAAGAACATAAACGCAGAAAAGCTAAGCAAAGCCAGGTTCCTTTTAAAAGCTGAGAAAGACACACTTCACATAAAAATGAGAAACAAAAATATTAAATCAAATACCATGTAATGTATTTTAAAAAGGAGTAGAATGACATCTGTATGGACAATTAAAGTAAATTATAAAGACCTACAAAACATATTAAAACTATTACCCTGTATTTTACAATGAGATGAAAGTCATTTAAGAAAATGCTAACAGTCATAAAAGAACAACATAAAACAGGATTAAATAGGAGGCAACTGAATTCAAGGAAAAAATAGAAATGAAAGTAAAATCAGAAATCAAAACTAGGGTCTAGGCATTTAGCTTAGTGGGAAAATGCTGGTCTAGCAAGCGAAATGTCCTGGGTTCAGTCCTCATCACCAAAAAATTAAAAAGAAAAAACAAAGGATCAAAATTAAACTGATAATTTCTGAAGAGAAACAATTTCAACTCAAAATGAAGATTTTAAAAAGTATAAGTAAGAAGTACTGAAAACAGGTGAAGGGGATATAAAGCAAGTAACGGGAAATACACAGAAAAACCAAACCAAGAACAAACGTTACAATAATAATTCAAGGAAACAGTCTTCAGCTCAAAGAAAATAAAAAAAGGTTACAGAATTATAGAATTACATAATGAAAGCACAATGCATCTATGGTAATATTTACAATGAACAACAAATACCAAGACACAGTCTAATAGAAATCACCTGGCATGGAGTTGCACTCAGGAGGCAGAGGCAGGAGGATTGCCTTGAGTGTGAGATCAGCCTGGGCTGCACAGTAATTTCAAGACCAGCCTGACCTACATTGCAAGACCCTGTCTCAAAAAAGAAAAAAGTCCAGGCTGGGGATATAGCTCAGCGGCACAAGCACCTGCCTGGCAAGTGCAGGCTCCTGAGTTCGACTCCCAGTGCCAAAAAATAATCCAAGAAGGAAAGAAAAACACACAACCAGAAGTAATAGGGCCACTGCCCTCCTTGGGTATCACTGATTCTAACTGCTGTCATCCATGTCTACACGCTCACCCTTCCCACCCATGACCAATTAAGATTCCAATCTCACTAAACTAATACTTACAAAAGAATGAAAACTGACACTTTAAATACAGCAAACTGAGATGAATCCACACTTGTCAGATAAAATAGAAATGCTATATAAATATGAGAAAATGTTCAACATCATTAGTCATTTAAGAAATGCAAACTAAAACAACAATGAAATTTTACCTCCCCCCAGTAAGAATGGCCAGCATCAAGAAATCAACCAATAACAAATGCTGGTGAGGCTGTGGAGAAACAGGAACTCTTCTCTACTGCTGGTGGGAAAGCAGACTGGTGAAACCACTGTGGAAACTGGTTTGGAGATTCCTCAGCAAACTAGGTCTAGAGGTCCCATTCAATCCAGCTACTCCGCTTCTGGGTATTTTCCTAGAAGATCTGAAAATGTCGTATCACCACGATATATGTGCACCCATGTTTACAGCAGTACAACCTGTAATAGCTAAATCATGGAAACAACCCAAATGTCCATCCACAGAGGACTGGATAAAAAAAACTGTGGCATTTTTATATAACGGAATATTATTCAGCTATAAAGAAAGACAAACTAAGGCTTTTATAGGCAAATGGTCACAATTAAGAGACCATACTCATAAGTGAAATAAATCAGAGGTGCATGTGCAAGCAAGTATTGTATCACTAGTGTAAGAACCTGAAAGTGGGAATATAAATTAGGAGGTATGAAAGGAAACTGCTCAAAAGTAAAGAGCAGATGGGATGAGGGGAAGGAGAAAAGGAAGACAGGGATAACTATGTGTGTAAGTAGATGCAGGATGGCTAACAGGGTTGTACTACTGACTTCTGTTGCTTTATTGTAAGGAACAGTTAATGATTAGTTGTTTGATCAATCTTGCATGTCTATGTTTGTTTTCCTGAGTATGCACTTTGAAGTTATTAATATGTAACACAACAACCATTGTAAATTCCCTGTCACCTTGTCTGTAATTCAGTTTTGATTGTACTATTCTGGTGCTACTTTGTAAGTGGCTGTCTGTTTGTTATTATGTTTTCATTCTTTTGTTTTTACAATTTATATATATATATATATATATATAGAGAGAGAGAGAGAGAGAGAGAGAGAGCGAGAGAACGAGCGAGCAAGAGCGCAAACTAACAACCATATCTGCCCTGACTCCCCCAGGAAAGCTCACTACTATGACAAAAGGTTCAAAAGTTCATCTATTTTGGACAATAAGAGAGATGACAGAGATGGATCAAGAAAACTCTGGAAGCTGGAGCACAAATAAATGAGTGAAACTGACTCAGACGCAGAAAGTGGTAACCTAAATCCTATTGATAAATGACACTAAGAAATCACTTGATTCTAAACGGGAACTTAGGGAGGCGCAGGAATACAGACCCCACGCGTCTGGGTCCAAGAGGTGCACCACGTGAAAGCTGGTCTCCTCATGAACAGGCAATAAGCCACATTCATTCAGCAGCTCCACCAAAGACAAAGTACAAGCATCGGATTCTCAACTTGGACACGCCCAGCAGGATGCAAGGTAGGGCTAGCCGACTAAAAACAGGTTTGAGGAGACTCTAAGTCTTTCTAGTGAACTGTGGATATTCTTCCTGTCAGCTTAAAAGACAATTCTACCAAATAATTAACCCTAGCCAAAAACAAAGAGCTTCCAATTAGCAATTATCAGTCAAGTATCAGCAAAGATTTAAGGGAATTTGAGAAAGCATCACGAGTACAAAATACACAAGAAAAAACTTAACTTGAAGGAAATAGAAGCCGCAATACAGATGAAAACCTTATGTCCTTGGAGGTAAAATATGACATCCACAAAAGTCGTGGAGTTGACGTTGAAATTGCTACTGTAGTATTGTGGTGGCGGAATCATCACCATTCTCTTAAACCTTGAAATTGCTACTGTTTCTTTAACTGTCTTAATTGTTAGTCAAAAGAGCAATACAAAAGTTACCTGCTGTGGAAACTACTCATTAGTCTATAACTGGATATTTTATTTTATTTTTATTTTGGGGGTATAGTTTAAACAGCAGAATCATTTTGTTATTTTGCTATAAATATGTTATTTCTCCGTGTATTGATTGAAAAATTCTTGTCTTGATCTGCTAAAGGAATATATATTTTCTATATAAAGGAGCTTTAAAAATAATTGCAAAAGTTGAATAAAAAGTAATGGTAAGATATTAATGAAAAGAAGTTGAGCACAAGGCCAAGGCGTGAGCCAAGCAAGCAGTGGCAGATGCAGCCAGAAAAGAAACGAGAGCTCTTTTTAGATTCAGGCAGCTTATTACTTACACACAGTGAGACAACAGCAGTCAGACATCAGGTCTCCACAGCCTCTGTGTGCTGGATGACACCAACCCTAAAGGCACCCAAGTGACCGCGTAACAGGCGCCGTGGGACATCCTGTTGCTGTGAGGCTAACGCTAGGCTGCAGCTAAGCAATTCAGTAGCCTGAAGCTGCGCTCTAAGGAGGAGAAGGTAGAAAGTCTCAGGTCTCAAAGCAACCTAGGAGGGAGGAGAGAAAACTGCCCTAAGACATCCTCCTGCAAGATGGGAAGCTTGCACCAGGCAGATGAGAAAACGATCCTGAGTGCTCCTTAACACCGCCTATCTTGCCATGTCCTCGGAAGGACCTCAGGGATTCCTCCAGAATTTAGGTCAGCCTGAGGTTCGAGTTCAATCCGCCCGGCCTAACAGGTATGTGCAAGGTGACCATACTGGAGCCACGGCCCTAAGACAAAGGCGTTTTCTCCTTAGGTGATACTGTGGATCAAAGCCAGGGCCTTGCACATGCTAGGCAAGCACTTTACCACTAAGCCACATCTGCAGCCTTTATAAGGCTACTGTAAAAGAGAATATTCAGAAAATAAAAACAGTAAAGAAAAAACTCTGTATATTAAAAAATATGATAGGATATTATAAAGAATCAAGAAATTTCAGAGAATGGGGATCAAATCAGATCCTGACAGCTTCCAAAGAGAAATAAACAAGACACACGTTCAGTGTTAGGAATTAGGGGCCAGCCGGGCGCGGTGGTGCACGCCTGTAATCCCAGCACTCAGGAGGCTGAGGCAGGAGGATCGTTGCGAGTTCAAGACCAGCCTGGGCTACAAAGTGAGCTCAAGGACTGCCTGAATTGCATAGTGAGATCCTGTGTCAAAAAGACCAAAAAAAAAAAAAAAAGAATCTGGGGAATATAGTTGCAGCTGGGGATACAGCTCAGCAGCACAAGCGCCTGGCGGCAAGAGCAAGGTCTTCAGTTTGATTCCTAGTACCAAAAAAAAAAGAATCAGAATGGCAAATTAATTCTCAGCAGCCTCAGTGGAAGTTGGAAGTCACTGGTGCAAGGCTGTCGATGATTTTGAGTCTAGACATCTACACTCACATAAAGCTTCAAGACGGTACAGACAGCACTAAGCCATGCTAAGGCGCCCCATGAATCAAAACAACCTATAGTGCATTGATCTTTCATGGGAAGCTGCTGGATGAGGCGCAACAGCAAAATGAGGCAATAAACCAAGAGGAAAGCAAGAGAAGTCGGGAACGCTGGCTCCAGCATGAAAGGTAAAGAGCAGCTTGCCTAGATTATCGAGCAGAGCGCCCGGGAGCAACGTGCTGAACAGTAACAGGGGTTGCGCTACAGCTCCACGGGACGGCCCCTGCCTGGCAAGAGCCAGGTTGTGAGTTCAATGCCCAGTACCAAACAAAACCCCCAACAGAGTGTCAGGTTCTATGATATATCTGAACCGATTAAGAGTTACACCTCCAGAGGACACTTAAGATATAGATTAATGTCTGCTATACAGAACACTGAATAAATGAAATAAGCAATTATATTCATTTCATTCATTTTGTCCAAAGATTGGACAAAATGTAGTTAAGAGGTGCCACACAGTCCAGTTGTGACTAGCAATTACATGGCAGAAAAAGTATAAATACTGCCTGCTACCTGCAGCAGAGAGTGTGACACAACTATATTATCTTCAGAGGGTAAAAAACCAGGGAAGCTCTGAGTTTAGGGGAGAGTTAGGGGAACTGGAGGTTAACCTTCACAGTCCAAAGCAGATCAACAGACAAAAGCTGAAACGCCACTGAATAGCATCACGATCAGGTCAATTTGTAGCAATATACATGTTTGTAGTTATAGTCCAAAGTAAGTAATTCTAAGCAGTATACTCACCAAGAGATGCTGACAATGAGGACTGCAATGGGTATCAGGAAAATAAATGGCACCTACACTTTGTTCAGATCCAGAACAGCAAGAAACAAAGAAATTAAATAGATCATTTCATTTGGAATTACAGGGGGACGGAAATGGAGGAGATGAACTCAAAGAATCCTATGTTTCTTAAATTGTATAGTGTTCTATTTTAGAATCAGACTACTACAGCTGAAAGACAACCTTGTACTTGGCTGCCAATTGGCTTCGCTTTACAGTTACCTACACAAGGTCACACAGATGGTTAGAGCAGTCAGAACCATCTGCTCGTAACGCTCAGATTCTTTTCATTGTATCACAAAGCATCCTAAAATAATTATCAAATACCAAAAAACAAATCTGAGCTCCTACTGGTACACTCATTGGAACTTTTAAAATAAAGATGAAATTTTGTTATAGTTACTTTTTAGGAACTGTACAATGCAGGAGAGGGATCTACAATCCAACGCTGTTTTCCTACCTTTTATGACAGACCAGAACTAAGGATGCCAAATATTTGGCTCCAAGTGCAGGTATATCTTTGCTTTACCAACTTCAAAGGTCACTGAAAAGTACACATTTTACTGCAATCTGCATTAGGGTTCAGATGACAAAGGCCTTTACTCAGGTAACTAATCACGCAGGCCCTAGCGTTTTACTGAAAATAGGTTTTGGCAGATTTATAGGGGAAGGATATACTGGCTCATTGCTTAAGGAACTGGTGGTGTTTAGCAAAAAGATTTGAGGGCTTGGGTCGTGAGGGCTTGGGTGATTTTTCATTGATAGGCTTTTAAGATAAACCTGAGTACATAGAAATATCCGAAAGTGGGTCAAGGTCTACTGCTCGTAACAACTGTTCACCAAGGCAGAGGTCATTAGCTGCCACCCAACATTCAAATCTGAGTAAAGTTCCTAGTCAGTTAGGACTGTTTTACATTAAATGAAAAGTTCAGTTGCCATTTTTTCAACTTAATTACTAATTATTGCCTAAACATTTTCCTTACCTTAACAAAGGGATGGACTCAGGTGTAACAAGAAGCTGCATTTATGCATTTACATAGAGAATTCAATCTGTTCACTGCTACCATCTATACTATAATGTGTCTGGTTTTAAGATTTGAACAGGACCAAAGACCACCCAGGCGGCTGCTGAGAGCTGGTGATTTACACGGCACCATGAGATCACGATGTGGTGTTTCCCATGGCTTGGCGACTTCTAACGCCAACTTCTTCCTACTCTCTAGCCAGCCATTTTCAGACACCTCTTAAATCTTCAACATTAAAAAAAAAAGGGTAAGAAAAAAATTGATTTTTAAAAGGCTAAGAATCTAGGTAGCCACTAATTTGTCCAGTTTATTCTATCTCACATACACCCACTACCATCAAATACCCTCCAAGCCATTCTGCACACTGAACACAACAGATGCACCGGGCTGCATAAGGACACTAACCCTAAACACCTCTGGCACTCAGGCCCTTTTCTACTCTAGGTGTTTAAGCAAACGAATATCATCTACCTCAATAATTAGTAAGCAAAATCAAGCTTATTCTGTACTATTTTATTAACTTCCAAGTTGGAACAGAAACTTCCATTGAAAAACCCTTTAAAATTTAACTATAATTTTTTTTTTTTTTTGGTCTTTTTGAGATAGAGTCCCCCCATGTACTGTAGGCCGGCCTTGGAATCACTTTGTAGCCCAGACTGGTCTCAAACGTGCAGTGATCCTCCTGCCTCAGCCTCCCAAGTGTGGGGATTACAGATGTTCACCACCATGCCCAGCTAAAATCAACTATAATTAAACCACCTAATAAAACATACTCCCAGCAAATTGTGTATAAGGAAAATGTTCAAACTATGTTAGTAGAGTATGGCTTCTAAATAAAATATATGATATTTGTTACCAAATATAAAAACTGCTCCAGATTTACATTTTAGAAAAATTTAAGTCATAGGATCCTACTTAAATTTATTTTGGCATCAAACAAGTACTTAGTAATGAGAGAATCTGTAATTGTGGCAGGATGCTAATTTGTTTATAAAATCTATATAAAATTAGATTAATTATAACATTGATTTATCAAAGGTTCTTGAAATTAATTTTGTTCCTGGAAAAGTATCAAAAGTCTTCAGATCTGGAATGACATTCTTTTATTATTTTGATTCACGCAAATATAGCACATCAGAGCTTCAAGCAACAACACCCAATGAAACCCTGCATGATAAAATATCCTCCTTGTCCTGATAGTTTGGAATGTAAATGAAAACTTGTTCCTTTTTATGGAAGAAAAAACGTGAACATTGTGTCCAATAGGATCAAACACCTGCTAGGAAGGGCTGTCTGCTGCAGTAAACGTGAGCAATGAGCTCTACATTGTAAAGAACTGCCTTCAGCTGAGTCCTCTTTTTCTCTATATAAGTTGTCCTCAGCCACTTTGGATCCCCAAGCCTTATAATGGAAACTGCTATTCAGTTTTAACTAGGAAATCCACATCTTCAAAACAGTACATTTTAAAAGTACATATACGCAAAACTAAATTTCTTAACAAATCTAGAAGCAATAATTTAATATTGTATTGTAAAATATAAGCAGCCTTAAGAGAAGCATGCTTGGTCGATCTTTCTTAAAGCTTTTGGGGCAAAACAAAGAAAAAATACCATCACTCGTTCTTAAGAGCTTTAAGGTACTAATTTGCAGACAAAGCCAAATATTCACCTAAAAAGAATATCCAGGCTATCCAATTACATTTGCCATGAGTTCAAACACACATCTATAATATAAAAGTTTTTTTAAAAAGGTATTTTAGGCCCAAGATGAGTTTACCTAATAATAGTTACATGAGAAATAGCACACAAGACCCAAATAAACTTCATATACAAATTTTTATGATGTGGCTTTGTTTGAACACATCTAAAATCCCAGCTCAGTGGAAACACCTAGGCTGGCTTCTTGATATCGCCAGCTTTCATGAGGGCCTTAATAGCTCTTGCCCGCATCTCAAGTTCTAGCAGCTCCAGCTGCTGCGCAGAGGGCTGGACGTCTTCCGGCGGAGGAACAGTCAGGGTGGCTGCTTTGGGTTCCTTTGGGCTAGATTCTGCCAGTCCCAGAATTTCATTGACACTTTTTTCAATGTCTTTCTCCAGGTCATCTATCTGACCAGCTTCACTCTGGACCGCATTTTCTGGGGCCTCGGGAGCAGCTGCTTCTTCGTTGCATGGACCTTCTATGTCGCTGTCATAAGCATCAGCATTTATACTGAGTACATCACTATCTTCCCCTTTGCCTGCAACAAAAAAAGGAGGGAGGAAGCCATGTAACCTAAACAACCTGTATCAAAATTTCCTTCCTATTCATAACCCAAGGGCCGCTTTGACCCCACCTCCCACCACCCCAGGTACACCACATGCACCCCAACCCGCCCCCGTTTCCTCGCCTCCTCAATCTTCCAAACAGGCTGAATTTTACGTAAATCTTAATGTATTTTTCATTCTAGCTTAGGAGTCCACAGAACTCTATTCCATCATAAAGAGTTCTCATGATCTGTTTTGTAAAATGTCATGTTTTATATCAGTGAAGATTCTGCATTATAAAACAAAGCTGATCTTAGAAACCTTTTGGACAGAGAATTTATTATTAAATATGTAAAAATTCACTCTAGAAGGCATTTAAAATACTTTGCTTTATAAAGCACAAAAAAGGAAAAACATCATCAGCAAGCTAGATACCATATGCATTACAATTACGCCCAATCTTTTCATATACTTTTTCAAACATTTGGTTCCAAATCCATAAATTAAAAGAGAATGCCTAAGGCCATTTTCTAAGATAAAATAAGTCTTCATAAAGAGGAGTTTAATTAATAAAGTTAGTATACCATAATTTTAAAAAATGCATTTGTTATAAAACTTCTGAAATGGATATTAAAAATGTAAATAAAAATGAAGGTTATGACTCTCGAACACCTTCACCTTGGCATTGGATATTATTCAACTTCCAGACATCATTTACAACTCTGAATATTTACTTTTCTCTAATTTATCTTTTATGTCTCTGGTATTTTAAAATTTTTATTAGCGCATGTTTGCAGTATGTATTACATTTGTTGTGGGGAGCTGGTGAGTATACACAGCACACTTAATTCTTCTCTTACCCCCGTCTCTCTCCTCCCTCCCCGCTCTTCCACCTCCTGGTCCCCTTCCTATCTGCTTCAAGCGCTATCTCATTTTGGTTTGGTTTTGTTTAAGGAGTGATTCCCCAAGCATTGTCCTTCACAGCTTTCCTATAAGAAGGGAAAGCTTATTTACAAAATACAGAGTGACAGATGGAAAATTCTGGTAACAAAATGCTTAGGAAGAACACAAATAATTTTACTCCACTGGTTTCATAAAAGACAATTTACTGACCTTGACTGATCCTCTTATATCTGTGTAAGTTAAAAACATTCCGTATCCCAGAATTAGAATGTAAAATGAATCAATAAATTATTTTTGTAATCGCAATGAGAACAAGCTTTAGAAAATCATTACAATTTTAATTACTTGATGTCAAAGAACATTTTATAAATCTCCCCAAAGCATCATTTCCAAATAGCAAAAGAATTACAAGAAAATGAATATAATCTTTGCATTAAGAAATATTTTACATTAGTTTCTAATTTGAGACAAAAACAAATTTAAGAAAACCAGTGCTGAGTTTTTTAAAACCTGTTTTTTGTTCATTGGATGGTTGGTTGTTTATTTTCTGACAGATCTCCCTGTCTCAGCCTCTCCAGTGCTATTATATGCCCTACTCAAACAGTTAACTTCAGGGCAGAGCAGGCTTGGAGCTAACGTTCCAACTCTGTACTCACTAATTCTGAAAGAAAATCTACAGGCTGTTTAAAAGATTTTTTAACATAAATTTTGAAAAATATGATTTTTTTATGAGACTACAAGTTGTTGGCAGAAAGAAAACAAAAGCAGATGAATGCAATGGGTGACCAGGCAGAGAGGGAAAATATGAATGTTGGGATACCTAAATCCTGATCCTTACTGTGCCATAAAGTTTACGATTTTGGCAAATTCTTAATGTTCTGTTTCTCTCTTAAAAAAACAAAAAAATCCCTAAGAATATCTTTAAAGTTCAAGTTCTGACATAGTAACAATAAGTTAAGTCCACCTAACAATATAAGCTGACAGTAAGTCTTTTTCTCCCCTATAGTTACCACATCTTTTTCTTAATGTATACATTACCTGGATAATAATGCCAAAAGAATTCCCTATTTTTAGCAGCAGCCACAAAACATAGATTATAAATCAATAAATCATGTTCTACTAAATATTTTTAACCGAACAACCCATTTGGTAACAAATGTTTTAGAGAAAAGAGTTACAATGTCCAGATAGTATAACTAAAGTTCACTTTTTGTGACCTTGGGTCCAAGGAACACTTTCTAATGACACGACTATGCAATCCTATATATACTTCACCACAAAATTTTAAGTAGACATTTTTTCATAAAGTTAATTTGCTTTGAATCTAAATGCAAGAAAAAATTTTTCAATAGTAGCAAAACATAAGTCATTTTTATTAAATAAGTGAAGATCGATACTAGAAGATTCATCCAGAAGACAGATAAGGCAGACCCAGATGAATGTCACTGACATGCACCACCAGCCTACGGTTACACCAAAAGACTATGGGGATGTATATGAGTGTGTACAGACAATTCTGCAAATGTACTCCCCACCCCACTCATCAGGGAAGAGGGCTCCAACTTGCAAACACCTTTTCAGTGGCTGAGGTGCGCTAAGCTACATGTTCACGCTTAGTTGCTATCATTTTTAAGCCATCCTGCACTACAAACCAAGACCCTAATTCAAAACAAAACAAAAAATAATAAACAGCAATATATTCAAGATTCAGCATGAAGTATCTACATACACAGTACTAATATTTCAAAGGACAATAATCTACATAAGAAATATTTCAAAACTTGTATTTTTAGGTTTCTAACTAGGGCTTTGCCTTATTTCTTTTTTTAACATTAAAAATGATATATCTATTCTATCTCTAAAGAAATGGTGTTCTGTAAAGCTGGTGTTCTCTGCTTATATTCAAAATTATCTGAAATACAAATGACTGACTTCTCTGGAGCTCAACACTGGGGAACGCATCCGCTGGTTCTCTCTGACTCGATGACTGCACCACAGATGCCACAGTGTTGTACAATTATACCCTGACACAGCTCAGCATAAGCACCCTATTTCACAAGCTGTGACTTGTGTAAGACGTAACAAATTAGTGGAAGATTTAAAAATCATACTTCAAGCCTTTTCAATTTCTTAATTTTGATCATCCTAGTAGAATAAAAGTCAGTGACTAACTTTTTAAAACATCACTTGTAAGCAAATGAATATATTTAAAGATAATTTAGCCTCATTATTGATATTAGGAACTGTGGAGTTTTTTTACTATCGATTACAACCCTCAAATTGGAAAAGGTAAAATTTATACATAATTTTAACAAAATGAATCTACCCCAAATGCCTCATTTAATGATGCCCTGAAAAGTCTAAGTAAGTGTTCTTCTGAATGTCCATTGTGCATGTATGTGTGTGTGTGCGTGTGTGCACGCACGCACTATATTTTTGTGATTTTTGTTTTCCTTTGAGGGGAACTGAGTGCCCATTTAAGAATTCCACAAACAGGAGCACCTTCAGTTTTCACACAGGCTTAAGAATCTAAGTAAAAAATCAATCTAAAGCATAGGTTATGTCTATTTCTTTAAATGAAATCTAAGCAGTAGTAAGAAATTAAATCAGTAATATGGAATCTATTTTAATAGAGCCTAAGAATTAGTCTTCACAAAGTTAAGCTCAAAAAACTGTTTCCACAGTTATAACATGATTTATAGTAAAAAAAACTTAAAAATCAATTTGTGAACTAAATGTTTGGGCTTTACAAAGACACTAGCACATAGCCTGCTTAACTTTTTCAAAGTTTAGCATCTAAAGGAAAAAAGAAACTGAAAAAATTTTGAGGTATTCATGATATAAACTAAGATTACTGAAATCCAGGAAGAAAAATAAAAAACAAGTGGGTCTGAGTTAAAATATAAAAAATGTAATTAAAACTAATACAAATGAAAATTCAAACTACTATTAATAACAAAAGACATAATAAAAGCAGCACAGGGAAAAGGGAGCAAGAAAAAAAATTAGATCTAAGTTACTTATGTCATAGAAAAGCGTAACAGCCCAAGTAATAAAACAAGAAACAGGAAGCTATGATATACTCCTTACATTAATTCTTACCCTCCGTAAGACGCGTGACCTCTGAAGTACTGTATACCATTTAAGGCACTGCAGAGAAAAGCAATTCAAACAAAGAAATGGAGCAAATAACTTGTGGAAAAGAATGAAAGGGCTTTACAAGCTTGGCTAGGAACAGCGCTTGGAAGACAAAGAAGTCCTTGCACCAGCTACTTACCGAACACATCCCTTTATGTTGTCTGCGGGTCTGCACACTTTCACCGTTTCTCTCACTCTTTTATTCTTTCTTTTATCCCACCAACTTGATCCCTATCCCAAACTGCACACTCAAGTACTCCGAAGTTTCTGAACAAGCCAGTCCACTTAGATTCAGTATCTTGACAGTGAAACTTCTCAAAGACAAATGAGCCAGGCGTGGTGTTGTGCCCCTGTAACCCCAGCACTTGGAGGCTGAGGCAGGAGGATGGGTGTGAGCTGAGGCCAGCCTGGGCTACGTCATGAGTTCAAGGCCTGTCTGAATTACACAGCAAGACCCTGTCTCAAAAAAAATTATTTATCAGGATATTTATTTATATTATTCAATGAACCACAGTGATTAATACAGGATGAAACCATATAAGCAAAGTATTTGGTGACGAAACAGAACACATTTTTTCCTGAGACAGGGTCTCGCTATGTAGTTAGTTCAAGCTGGCCTTAAACTCACTATGTAGCCCAGGTTGGCCTCAAACTCACACCAATCCTCCTGCCTCAGCCTCCCTAGTGCTGGGATTATAGGTGTGCACCATGACTTAAAAGTTTTAAATAGAATATCCAATGAAAGCAAACAAATGTAAGAATCATTAATGACAACATAAATACTTTGAGTTATAAAAATTAAAAGGACTTTGAAGCTTATGCAAGCACATTTAAACCTTAAAAGAGCATATAATATTCTAACTGCTAGTAATTCACTTAGCAAAAGTAGTTCTTCTTGGGCCAGGTGTGATGGCATATGGCTGTGATCTCACCTACTCCAGGGGCTAACATGGAAGGATTAACAGATTCAGTGCCAGCCTGGTACCTGAGGCCCTGTCTCAAAAAAGGGCTGGAAATGTAACTCTGCATAGCATGTGTAAGCCCCTGGGCACCAGAAAGGGGAAGACAGACAGACAGATGGACAGACAGACAGACCGACCTAGAGAGCAAGGCTGAGTGACTGCATGAATGTGAAATCTCTTCATAGTGAATTATTACATTAAACCAAGAGAAAAACCCTATAATGGAATACTTTACAAACTGAATTTCTACTAAAGATGGCAAATTGAACACACATATTCCCTTCACTGCCAAGAAACCAGTAAAGTAACAGAAGAAAGATATTTAAAAGTAACAGCATAAGCCAGGCATGGTGGTGCCCACCTTTGGATCCAGCACTCCGGTAGGCTGAGGCAGGAGTATAACAAATCTGAGCCCAGCCTGGGAAACTTAGAAAGACCTTGTCTCCTCAAATAATTAAAATAGGCCTGGAGCAGTACCTCGCAGTGGAGGGCCCGGGTTCGCTCTCCAGCAATGAAAGTAGTAGCGGGAGTAATAAAGAGCACAGAGTTGTGAATTAACTGAGGCCAAAACTGAATAAACGTAAGTGCTTCCTAAGTAAAACACAAAAGAGAAATCCACAAGGGGGAAACAACCAGACTTGGCTAAATAAAAATGTTAAGACTTTGGAAAATTAAAAAAATGCCATAAATAAAATTATGGGTCAAAACAGACTACAAGAAAGCATTAGTGGCGCTAGGGATACAGCTTGGTGGTACAGTGCCTGCCTGGCAAGCCCATTCTCAGCACCAAAAAGAAAAAAAATGCAAGTACTAATAAAATACTTTTATCAAAAGAATAAATACAAGAATATACAGAATGTCTGCGTATCATTAGGAAACAACCAAAAACATGGGCAAAGGGTAGAAACAAGTCATGCGTTTCACAATATAGTAAATGCAAAGGGCCAATAAATAAATGAGAAAAAATGCTGAATCTTAATTTCTAATCAGGAAAATGCGAATTTTAAATATTTTTCTACTCACTTAAAAAGTAAGATTTTTATGTGTCTGAAAAAAACTCCTATGCTGAGAAGATAAAAAATCACCTGGATACACTGTTAAATCAAAAAAGTAAGCTGAAAAGTTATAATCATATTGTTGCTAAAAGTAAATTCTTAATAGTAGTGACTCCCAGGAGGAAAGTAAAAGTAACTCTGCCATTGGAAAGTGCTATTTCTTCAACCTTTTACAAGGAAATTAAAATTTTAAAAGTTTAAAAAGAAAAAGTAAAATCTTAGTATTAATTCAAAGAAGTATCTAGAAGTAAAAATAACATGGGATTTTTACAAAATATAAGCAAACAAGGAAACACTGACAGAAAGATAAAAGCAGCACAAAACCATAGATGAAGATACCACAGGTAATTCTTTCTTTGTCTTTGAAGCAAGGAAGAGCTGGTTGTGGAGCAAAGCGTAAAATAATTAAATTAGATTCACTCACACTACATCGCCCCAAGTGGGCTCTTCCTCACCCTTCCTTGCTTTCCCTGATGTCTGAGCACTCCGCACTCAGTGCAGAGGCCTGCCCCACCCACCTCCTGCCAAGAAGGCAGATCAGAGAAATATGGCTCAACAACCACAGCAGGAACTCAAGCCACCTGCCACAGAAACCCAACTGCAATCCACGAGAGACCGAGATGAAGGCGCGAAGAAGTAAGGACTCTTCGCAGAGCCCCAGAGCTGGGGACAGCCCAGTGGGGAGGCAGCACACACAGCACCCTTTCAGAGAGGGAGCCGCACTGCAGCCACGGAGGACAGGTTCAGCGGGGGCAGCCAGAAAATAAGAACGCTTAGAACTGAAAAGCACAGTTAGCAAAAGCAAACATTCAGTGGTTGCTGGAAGATAATATTGAGGAAATCTCTCAACGGGCAGAAGAAAAATAAATTTAAAATATGCAGTAATGGTTAACAAATAAGGAAGAGTGAACAATTCATAAAGTTCAACATCAACCTAATATAATTAGCTCCGAAGTATTAGGGAGCACCTACTATGTACAGGGCACTGTTTTAAGCACTAAGAGAACGGCAATGACCAGACACCCCTGCCTCACCTTTACACGGCAGGAGAGGGACTAACAATGCGCATCTCAGCCCTGCGCAGACACAAAGGGACAGGAGTCTGCAGCAGGAGAGGGCCTTGCAGAGGGGCCCTGCCAACTGACACACAAAGTGGCAGGGTAAGTCAGAAAGCAAAGAGAGAGACAGAGGCAGCGCAAAGAGAAAGTGAGTACAAAACTGATCTCAATGAGAAATGACCTGGGGTGACAGTCTTCACCCAGAAAGAGTTTGCCAAATACACAGCACCACATCTAAGGCACAGTTAAACATCAGGTTCAAGGGTTAAAAGAAAAGTCTAAACATCTCCAGAAGAGAAAAATAAAACAACAAAAGCATTACAGTAACTAGTGTCTTAGTACAGTTTCTGTTGTTAAAATAAAATGCAACAATACCTAAGACAGGAAGTTACAGTGAAGTCTGCCCAGCTCTGGAGACCGGGACGCCCACGGAAAGACAGCACAGGCCCCCGCCTGGCATCCGCTGCAGGCCGCCTGCTGTTGATAATGTGGTGGAAGGCACTCAGGTGAGACTGACGGCAAGAGGGACCCCTCTGCTTATAAAGCCACTAATGCCATCGTGGGGGCTCCCAGTCATGACGTCTTCTCACCCTACCTACCCCGGAAGGCCTACCTCCAAATACACTGGCATATGAGTCTGGGGGTTACCTCCAACATACCAACTTCTGGGGACACATTCAAGCCACAGCTGCTGGCATCAATAAAGAGTATTTTCATCAGTGGCTGCGGACAACACTCAGTCCTAGTGGGCGATGACAGGGTCACAAAAGAAGAGCAAGGGCAGAGCACGTGCTTCCTTGCGGGAGGGCACGGCCTCAATCTGACCGAGAATACAGGGACAAACGGGTATTAAATGAGACCCTGCGATGCAATCAACAAACTGAAAAACTTTCGGACAAAAAACTCAGTCTCTTCAAGAAATACACTGCAAGGAAGAGAGAGGGAGAAGAAATACAGATTAGAAAGAAACAGTACAAACCAAGTGCAATATACAGATCTTATCTAAATTGAAATTCATACAAATAGTTTAAAAATCTTGTAAGACAGATAATTTTTAAATGTTGGATAGCTGAGGATTAAAATAACAGCTTATTATTTTACAATCCCTAATGAAATAGTGGACCAAGAGATTTCCGCAACTGAAACCACTAGCAGTAAGGCTGACCCTACCTGAGCCCCTGATCTATCTTAATATGAAAATACCACCTACGAATACAACTATACTAAACCTGAATGTTTTCTAAGTATCTGGTGACACTAAGAAATTATTCTTACTTAAGGCAGTACACCTGTATTTTAAGGAGAGATCTCTTCTGTTCAAGAGACAAACTACCGCTGCTCCGTGACTAATGATGCGGTTACACACTGATAAACCACCGTAAGCTGAAACCATCATTAAGGCGAAATGTATTCAGTACACTGAGGTGAACATCAAAGCTTAACCTAATGCACTTCAAAACGTGTTCAGAACCCTGACAGTAACTTAGAACTGAGCAGCGCATGAGTACTACACCAAATTCTCACTCGCCCTGGGGAAGGCTAAACTTCAGAGTGCAAAGCATGGACTCCACTCGTGTACACCGTTTCTGCACCATCATAAAGTCAAATACCATTAAGCCAAACCATCTTAAATCAAAGACTATACTGAAATATCTACAGATAAACTAAAGATGTTTGGGGTTTACTTTCAAATAATTGTGGAGAACAGGAGTATAAATGAGAACATGAAAACACAAAATGAAATATTCCTAGCAAGCAATCACAGACATGATTATTAAACAGATCGCACTATTTTACTTCATCTTGTCTTTCGATTTCCCACTTGATTGTAAGCAAGGCACGTCCCATGGTTATGCCGTGCAAAAGGACACATTCTACCATCTTTTCTTCGAAATTCTGAATGTCAACTCTCCAAAGCCTCCAGTGTTGCTGACCTGCTGGAATCTCTTATTAGTAGCAAAGTCTACAATGATGTCTCTACGGACTGTTTTTCCTAACAATAGGTAATACTAATTTTCCTAAATTCTAAGTTATAAAAAACACGTTTCTAATGTGTTCTGGAAAGCCAACTTGATAACTTCTAGAGGTCTGAATGAGTCCCAGGAAAACCACTGTATTTAAGTGGGTAAAAAATCACCTTTTCTAGAGGGCTTTAATCTTCTTGCAAAACTAACAAGATTTAGCTTTTTTTCCCCATAGAATATATCAAACTATTGATTTAAATTAAATGAATGACGTTGGCCACCATTTTGAGAATTTCATTCTGAATAACTGTCAGTGATCAAGATGAAAATGTAAACACTCCGTAAAGAAAACCTATCTAGTACTCTGCTGAGCCCACGCTGAATTGCTAACATGAGTGCACACGAGCCTAACTTAAAAATCCAACTAATTATGTCATTCAGACATTATTCCAAAAATCAACAAATCTCCCTCTATCACAGAGGCTGTGATGGTGCCACAAAGGCCAGAGCAGAGGCAGGCCTTGCAAACGCCACGGTAGGTGACGAAATATCCGCAGCATCATTTCGTCATAGGTTTTGCCTTCACAATGCTTATGCTGTGTTGAAAGTACAGACATCATATCGGGCAACATAAAGTATAAAAGAATTTCACGGCACACGGGGCAACTGCAAAGGGTGGAGGAGACCCTTACAGACGTGTCCCACGGGACGGCCCTTTAAGAATGGGTGGAACACGTTATTCCCAGAGGAGGAGCTCCGCGTGAGGGACAGATGGATGGAGGCCCCGTGCTGGCTCTAAGCTCGGTACGTGTGCAAGCGCAGCAGAATGAAGTGCCCAGGGGGAGAATATAAATGGCAGCGTCCAAAATTCCTGTCTCTGCGGACACCCCCTTCCGGGATGAACAGCACCAAAGGGGCCCGCAGCTCTAACGACAGCTAAACGACCCCCGGGCTTCCCGCAGGGCAATAACAGGCCTGCGCACGGGAGCGATTCCTCACTAGGGTTTTTATGAACATCTCTGAAATGCCATTTATCATTTCTACTAATATCTGATTAAATAAATCGCTACTAGAATAAAGGTGTGGTATCAAAATCTAGGAAAAAACATGAAAACATTCTAAAGAAAAAAAAAAAGGTAGGATAGCTCTCTCAGCACCCACATTTCTAAATACTGACATTCAGAATTAGTCAACATTTTCCCCCAAAGATCTCTTGGAACTTATTCAAAAGAGATGCACACGGCCAGTCAGGTGGCACACACCTGGACCCCTGGCCCGTGGGGAGCCTGACGCAGGAGGGTTGCAGTTTGAACCCTGCCTGGGCAACTTGGTGACTGAGCAAGACTCTGTCTCCAAATAAAAAAGGCCAGGGATGTAGCTCAGGGAAAAGGCTCTGGATCCCTGGATTCCACCTCCAATACCACCAAAAAAGAAAGAGGTGTACGCTACCGTTCACCCAACCGCGGCAGAGGCACACGACCTCACCGGCTACTCCAAAGCTGACGTTTCCTGCACCACTGCTTTTGCTTATTTAAATATAAATACTTTCATATATTGTACTGCTATAGTAAGCAGCCAGTCATCATCAGTATGCAGAAAGGTGGCGGGATATTTCATTAAACATACAGAAATTCTTCCCTAAAACTGGGAGCATTTTGATTGAAGAAGTAGGAAAAATAATGAAAGCAGTAACTTTCACACTAATTCTTTCCAGAAGAGATGTGAAGGGGTAGTGGGAATCAAAGGGAAGGACAAGGGAGGGCAGGGAGGGAGGGAGGGACGGAAGGGGAG
>PVLD010018209.1:16746-39758 GCA_004027595.1 Dinomys branickii | reverse complement strand
TCCCCACCCCTTGCAGCTGGGCAATGGGTCTCCGAAGCTGAAGCTAGGAATGCCGAAACGAGGGCGTGGGCCAGGGGTGTGCTTGGAGCGGCAACCTCCTCCCTCTCTATCTCGTCTCCCTCCAACTGCGCCATGTCAGATCTGCGATCCCCTCCTCCAGAGGAGGTTCTGCTTAGACTTTCCGAGGGTTTCACTTCCTGAGACAGGTTCTTATATAGCTCAGGGTAGCAGCAAACTTGCTAGGTAGCCCAGGCCAGGCTTGAACTTAAGGTTATCCTCCTGTCTCAATCACTCAAGTGCTGGGATTATAGAGTTGCACCACCATGTCTGGCTAGGCCTGGCTATTAGGGTTTCATTTATGTAATAAGGTCTATGGTTGAAAAATGGGCCTCTGGATGTCCCACTTCTGATTCTAGACCCTGTGACTATGTTAGCTTTCCTAGCAAAGGAGACTTTGCAGACATGGTTTATGAGGATCTTGTGACAAGGAGGTTTTCCCAGGTTATAATCTGGAGAGTCTCACGTAATCACAAAGATCCTTACAAGACGGAAGCAAGGGAATCAGGAATCAAGAAAGCTATCATGGTAGAAACAGAGGTGAGAGACAGAGAAAGATTTTAAGGTGGTTTACTGTTGGCTTGGAAGATGGAGGAGGAAGCTACCAGCCAAGGAATGTAGGACACCTCTGGAAACTGGAAGAGGTAAGGGAACAGATTTGTCTCCAGCTTCCACAAGGAATATAGCCTTGGACTTCTCCCTTCCAGAGCAGTAAGACAATGAGTGTGTGTGTTCTAAGCCACAGATTTTGGGACAATTTGTTACAGCAGCAGTAGGGCATGAAGACAAGATCCTTGTTGAATATTTTCTACTCAAGTTCTACAGGCATTTGTATGCACCTGTGCTGGGCATGTCCACCTGTGTGTGTTTCTATGTGGGGTGATTGAAATGTATGATGAATGTTTAAATTAAAAACAATTTATTGCAGTAAAAAACACTGCCATGAATTCCATTCAAAATGTTCCCCCTCTCTGCAAGCACACTTTCATCATCCTTGTAGCTTTCTGAAGCAGTTCTGGAAGTCAGTCTTCTTTCATGAGTGTCTACAAGTTGTGATTTAAAGTGCAGTGAATGGTGTTGCTGAGTACCATCCAACGGAAAGGCAGGCTTATAAAAACATTATGGTTTGTCCTCATCTATCTTATTTACCAGATCTGGCACTGTACAACTTGTAGGTCTTCCCCCAAATCAAAATGACCATGGAAGGGAAACATTTTGAATCAGTTCAGACATCAAGGCAGCTGCAATGGGACAATGAAAGACATCCTTGAAAGAGCACTTCCAGAACTGCTTCAGAAAGTGGCAAGAATGGTGGGATAAGTGTTTTTGAAGCAAGGGGAGTATTTTGAGAGGGATTCATGGCAATGTGTCTTTTAGTGTAATACATTTAAGACTTTAAGCATTCACTATATTTTTCAGTCATATTGTGCATAAGCAGCATGCTGTGTGGATGTAGGGATCGTGGGCTTTGATGTAGATCCTCCAAGAATCTCAGCTGTCCTGCTTGTCACTAGGATGATCTCAGGCCATCATCTGGCCTCTCTGAGCCTTGGTTTCCATATACCTCAAGGGAACATTTCATACATGAAAAGTGCTTAACATAGGCTCAGTACTTGTGCAATACCCAATTAATGTTACGGCCTACTTCTGCCAGCAGATGCTGTGCCCCTTTGCCTGGTGAATGCAGTTTCTCGAGGTAAAAGGGCATCCTATCTCTGAGGCTTCCTGGGTGCAGCCAGCCCGTCCCATAGTCCCAAGCACAGAATTAAGACCAGGCATGAGGGAAGAACTTGCTTTTGGACGGGGTTTTCCAGGAGTGGAAATAGTTCCCTGAGCCTTCTTTATTTGGGGGGACTCTGGTGTCATGACTGTCTTCAGAGTTGATCTTAATCTCCTAAAACATTTTCCCCCAGCCTTCATGTTCATCCAAATCATCTGTGTTTGATTAGCAGTCCCCTTCTGATGTCTTGTCTCATTCATTATCTCCTGTAATGCTCTCATCAGGTCTCTCAGGGAGTCACTACTATTCCATGGCCCCTAACGTTCAACCAGGATGCACAGTAAGGTATCCCAGTCCCCATTCTGCCAGCCCCCATTCTGATTGGCCAGTGCTGTGCTGTCAGCATGGTTACTCATTTGCATAATACTCCTGGCTCTCCCCATCCTGCAGATGAGAAAACTCAGATGGGAGAAGGATGTGTGCAGGCTTGCACCACTGAACCTGGACCCATGAGTCTGAGAACCCATGGTCTCTTCTCTCTGTCTGAGGCACCCCTCTTTATGGCAAATTAAATCACTCTGGCTTTAAAGGCCCTATTACAATGCCTCGATTTCTTTTCTTTTTACCACTTTGGAAGCGGCTGTAAAAATATTAAAACCAATTGCCATCATCTTTCAGACCACTGCGTTTATGAGATGTAGCTTTCAAATGAATGGAAATAATCGGAAACTCCCTCCCCGTTCCATTCTATGGGGGCATTGCAGATTTATACAATATTTCTGAAAGCTCTTATAATAGGGCATATGCACTTAGGGCATTAATGAAGTCGGCTTGGTGCTTGCTAGTCTCATTTCATGGAGCTAATTGTTAAGTGTTTTGCATACTTACAATTGAACTAAATTATCCCAAGCTAGCTGGTTTCAGGAAGTGTTAATTACATTTCAGTAAAGGAAAATCAAGGCTAAAAAATCATCCACTTAGAGCTTATCTATTTATGAACATCTCATTCTGGAGATCTCAAACATATATTTTAACGCCATGTGGAATATTGAGATTAATATTTCTTCACCAAAGAAACCTTTATTCTTGCCTTGAATAGGTCCCCCCGCCCCCTTCCAGGGTTATTCAACAGCAAGTCTGAGAGTTGAAAGAAGCCTCCCTTTGTATTTCTGGCGCCTTGGATTTTTAAGTTGGGTGCCAAGAACAGCATTAGCTCCATTCATCTTGAGACCAACTGGCCTTCTGTAAATGATATTAAGTAATTAATTTATGGGTCCTGCGCAGGCCATTTAGGACCAAGCGCTCCTTGGCTCCTGAGGTTTGAGGAGGTCATTTGCATGGGAGCTTTCACCCATGACTCAGGTTGGAGAGGCTGAGTGGCAGAGGGCTGTCAGCAGGGCCTCAGTGCAGGGGTGTGGGTTGGGGTGGGGGTGGGAGAAGAGGTCTGGGTGGGCGAGGGGAGCCCATAACACCTGCACTACCCTTTCACACACCTGTCTTCCTTCTCAGTGGGTCAGAAGTCAGAGCAAATGTCTGCCAAGCTCTCTGAGTTCTTTTGGATCTGAAGTTCAATTTCTTTCTTTTTTTCTTTCTTTTTGAGACAAGGTCTCACTATGTAATTCAGGCTGGGCTTGAACTCACTATGTAGCCTTGGCTGGCCTCAAACACTTGGCGATCTGCCTGCTTTGGCTTCCTGAGAGCTGGGATCATAGGCATGTGCCATCATACCTGGCATTTCTCTTACATTTGTTTTTAGTTTTCTGTCCATTTGTTCCTCCATGCGTTCTTTCCACATGGATTGGACTGTGGACAGCCCCATAGCATGAGAGAAAGCACAGGCCAGGGGCTGGGCAGGGGGAGCTGAGGACTACAGGGCACCGTCTGTAGCCTGTAGGACTGTCACTGTACGTACATACAGTGGTCATGCTGTATCCAAGGGGGATCATTCCCATGTCGCCCCAGGGATACCAAGTTCTGAAGATGCTACCGTATAAATGGTGCAGTATTTGCTTATAACCCTTGCAGTCACCCCATCTACTTAACTCATCTCTAGATTACTCAGGATACCTAATACAGCATAGATGCTATGAAAATAGCATCTCATAGTTACATCTCACAGTTAGGACATGATGACAAGGAAAAGTCTGTCTGTGGTGAGTACAGATGCGATTTTTGGTTGAGTCTTTTCTGTCCAAGACTGGTTGGATCCTTCCATGTAGAATGTGTGGGTTCAGAGGCGTGAGTGTAGACTAGGGAGGGCATCAGAACCATCTGAGGGGCACATAAAAACCCAGAGTGCTTGGTCCACCCTGGAGTTTCTGATTCAGCAGCTCTGGGGGGGCTGCTACTGGCCCATGCAAAAGGAGGGCCCAGCAGGTCCTGATGTTCTGGTCTAGGGCTCACCCTCTGATAATCGCTGTGGAGGACTTGGGGAAGTAGGAGGCTACATCTGGAGAACATTTCAGTTTGTTTCTAAATCATAGACATCATTGTCATGCAGCACTTTCTGGCTGGCATCCCATGAGACAGTTTTTTTTAAAAATTTTTTTGGGTACCAGGAATTGAACTCATGATCTTGCACTTGCCAGGCAGGCGCTGTGCCACTGAGCTATATCCCTGACCCCAGATGAGACAGTTTTTTTCTGAATTGGAAAAACCACTTCATCTCATCAGAAATGAAAGAGAATAACCCATGTAGGTTGAGCAGTGGATGCTGAGTGGCTGGCTGAGCTCCCACCCCCTGCATATCACCCTTCGGGAGCAAAAGTGAAACCCGTGCTGCTGCCAAGTGACAAGTACATCTTCTGGAGGCCTCCAGGGATGACTGAGTATCGTGGGACCTTGGATGGAACGACAGTGTGGGAGGGTAGGGACAGGAATGCCAGTTGAGTGCTCAATCTCTCACACCCTGATCTGCCTTGCTGTTGACCTGCATTTGGGACCTGGACTCTGTCCCCTGGAAGAGACAGGAAAGGGGCCCAGGAAGGTCCTGAGGAGGAAGAGGAGATGACAGCATGGCCATTCACCTGGACTGGAAGGATGAATAATTTCTAGCACTGAGGCAAAGGTGGAGTGAAGAACATTTTGTTTTGGTTTTGCTTTTTCAGATAAGGTCTCACTGTGTAGTTCAGGCTGGCCTTGAACTCACTATATAGCCCAGCCTGGCCTTGACCTTGCAGTGATCTTCCTGCCTCAGTCCCGAGTGCTGGTATTACAGGTGAGTGCCACCATGCCCAGCTAGACATTTTGTGGAGAGGAAATTGCAAGGTGCAGAGAAAAAGCCAGGCATAGGGCATGGTGAGAGTTGCAGCGAGGGTACAAAACCTTGGCTGTTAGGCTGGTCAGTGCGACTTCACTTTGAAACACTGGTGATAGAAGACGTTTGAACAAAAAAATTTTTTTTGTATTGCCGAATCAATCCAGAGCCTCGTGCATGGGAGACGAGTGCTCCACTACTGAGCTCCATGCCCACCTCCCATTACTTGATATTTTATAGAGCAGGAGAGCATCTCAAGAACTGCCCTTGTGTGGGGTAGGGTGACGGGAAGTCTGGCAGGGCCGGGAGACCAGCTGAAAGTAAAAGGAATTGAGATAAAACGCAGCCGTTGAGTTCTTCAGCAGTTGTGGCCACCTTTAGAGGGCTCCATTGCCATAGGTAGGTGGTCACTACCATGGGATGGTGCAAATGCGGAATGTTCCGGTCATTGCAGACGGTCTCGTTGGACAGCGCCAGCTAGGAGGGATCCCAGGATTCCTCCCACTTCAGCCAGAGAGGGGAGTGGCCCGAGGAGGACTAGAGAGGAACACTCCAAGTTCGAGGGACAATGAGCGGGTGGAGCTGAGAGAAGGGAAGTGACAACAACAGAGAAGGCCCTGATCACGTTCCCCCGCTACAGCTGGGTGTCTGCACACTGCTGCCTCTGCTTTCACACCAGCTCATTTGTGCGGGGCTCTGCTGTTGGCAGTGATCGCTAAACACCGCTCCCCTGTATTCAGGACGGGCGCATGCGCGGTGCTCAGTCAAAGCACACCAGTTATCGCGTTAGGGAGGGACCGGAATGATGGACAGGCAGAGGAGGAAGAGGCCAGGAGCGTCCCTTCATTCCTTCTCCCGCCCCCTCGAAGCAGATGGGGACCGGCATAGAAAGATGTCCTCGTCTTCTTCCCTCACCCTTCCGGCACCCGACCTCCCCACTCCCACCTCTTTTCCTACAAGAGACACATTGCGTGGCTGGTGCTGTTTCTGATCGTCCCTTACCGCACACGCCCGCACATCAGTTCAGGTGGCAGCTTAGAGCCAATTAAAATTTATAAGCCACAGGTAGTGAGTGAAATGCGGAGGATTAATTTTCTCAGTGGAGTTTTCATCTGTGTAATGTCACAGGCGCTCCTGCAGCACCCGCAGGCTGGAGAGGAGGAGGGGCCTCCCCCGCCGGTGTTGGGCTGTAAACGCTCTAATTGGTCCCTCTGGGCTGGGGGTGGGTGTGGCTCCACCTCCTGCCCTGGAAACTAGCGGAGTCAGCAATCTGGGCGCCGTCCCTGCTTCCCACACAGCTCTGCCCCCCCCCCCCCGTCTCCTGATGGGTGAGGGGCTGCCCAGTCTCAGGCCAGCACCCTTGTGCTCCGAGCCAGGCACAAAAAGACCCGTCTTGGGCAGATCCAATCCCCGGACTGGCTTCCTGGAGCTTCACGATAGAATCCTTCCCAATTAGGCAGTGAGGGAATCTGTGTGCAAGTTAATTGTGCGGCAGTGCCCACCTGTCCGAGAGAGCGGAAGGAGTAGGAAGGATTTACCAGCCGGGAGGCTGTAACCCAGGCAGGTTTCTGAAGCTTTCTGAACTTGCTTTCTGATCCCTGGAATGAAGATCAACAACATTTCTCCATCGCAGGGTCCCGTGAGGTATACGGAGAATGGAGAATTACAGCCAGGCCCTCACCAATGGTGCCTTTACGATGATGATCGCTAACAGTGATGATGATAAAATATCCTCCTGGCCCCGAGTTCCAGTCTTCATGCTTTCCTTGGCTTCTGTGAGCCTTACCCAACAATACCAAACCCCTGTCCTGCCTCCTGCCTGGGGGTTGTGACAGTGAGGGGGGTGATGGGTAGAACACCATGAAAAGGCCAGGCTCCATGTTGGTCAGAGATTATCCTCACCACGAAGCCCAGCTGAAGGCCCAACCCCATGGAGAGAGTGGCTGTCTTGGTTACTTTTCTCTCGTTGCTGAGACAAAATACCCAACACCCAAAATGAAGGAAGGAAAGGTTTATTTAGCTTACAGTTTGTGGAGGTTTCAGTCCATACTTGGCTGGTTCTGAGGCCCAGTGGCACGTGGCAGAGGGCAACAGTTCATGACGGCAGTAACGGCAAAGCAACAAGCTCAAGAAGGGAGGAATGGCAACCAGCAGCCTCTTTCTCTCCCTTACAAACTATCCGCTTTAGGGCGAGTATAGCTCACACCCATAATCCTAGCAAACTGTTCGCCCTAGGGCGGGTATAGCTCTCACACCCATGATCCTAGCATTGGATCATGGATCAGTCATAAACTCTAAAAGCCACCCCATAACTGCATGAGGATTTGGGGGGACATGCAGATACAAACCATAACAGTGGCTTAGTCCATTTTCTGTGGCTGTAACAGAATACCCGAGCCTGGCTATTTGACAAAGAAAAGAAGGTGATTGTGGCTTGTGGCTTGTGGCTCTGGAGGCTGGCACGGACATCTGCTTGCCTCTGGTGAGAGCCACATGCAGCTGTATGGATGGCAGAGATGTAGACAGGGAGAGGGAGCATGTGCAAGAGCAGGAGGGGACAGTGGAGCTGCCCGACTTTACAGTGACCTGCTCAAGGGGAAAGCAGCTCATCCTTTCGTGAGGGTGGAACCCCATCATCCCCACCATCTCTTTTTTTTATGTGAGATGTGGTCTTGCTATATAGTTCAGACTGGCCTGGAAACTACTGTGTGGTCCAGGCTGGTCTTGAATTCGTGAGGATCCTCCTGCCTCAGCCTCTAGAGTGATGGGATTACAGGTCCATCATGGGCATGTGCCACCATGCCCAGCTCCCAACCACCTGTTAAAGGCCACGTCACTTCCCAGCTCTGTTCCACTGGGGACCTGGCCTCGACATGGATGTCAAAGGAGGCAGTCCTTTTTCAAATCATGCAGATGGCTCCCTTGTCCAATGACCCACAGGAGGAAGTTCAGGACAAAAGCTCTCTTTACTTTTAGAGGACCCCGAGACATCAGAGTAAGCCTTAGTCCAGGTTCACTGTTGCCAGCAATGGACGTCGACTCTGGCTGATTTAAATGGTAAAGGAATGTGTTTAAAGAGAACAGTCTTGTTGACACCAACAGGCAGAAGGTGGCCAGGCGGCAGGACCACAGGGCCGTGTCATCACCATCCTCACTGGATGTGTTCCTGGGACCCTGGCTGGGCACCCTGGGTGCCTTCTGGGATGCATTTGCTCCTGCCTCCTCCTTTCCATGTGTTTCCGCTACTTCTCTCATTACTGCGACAATATACCATACATGAAGGCTGAAGACGTTGATTTTGGCTGACGTTTCAGTCCGTAATCTGTTGGCTACAGCAGTACAGCGGGCAGAGGGGCCTGGTGGAGGAGAACAGCCCATGGCATGGGAGACAGGAAGCAGAGTGAGAAGGGAGGAATGAGAGAAACCCTTCCAAGCCACACCACTGGTAACCAGCCTCCCTGACCAGACCCTGACCCGACCCTACCTCCTAAAAGCAGCCAGCCATACTGACTCATAATCCAATCACCCCAAAGCCCACCTATGATCACATGGAGAAAGACTCCGTCTTCTGAGAACTCACGAAGTAGGGGTGTCCATGGTACGAAGACTTGGATAAGGGTGTGCCTGGGAGTGGGGAATATGTTACCCCCTTGGTGCACATGTAGCAGGTAAGCCAGGATCCTGGGGCTCAGAGCGGGTTCACACTCCTGAGCAGTGTGAATGATGGGGGGGATGGGCTGCTATTTAGCGGGGCAGGAAATGGTTTTGTGGTCCAGAGAGCTTTTCCTCCTTGTCCGGGCTGAGAGATCAGGGTTGAAGTTTTTTTTTTTTTTAGTTGTGGATATGTTAGAGCTGATGATTCTCAGAAACTTCCTCCCTCAATAGGCTGCAGCTATTTCCTCGTAGGGAGGAGCAAGATGCTTTTGGCATGTTGGGCAGTGATCTCTCACGGCCTGGTCCCCTTTCCCTCTTCTCATTACTAAGTGCCACTCAGGTCAGAAAAATGACTCAAATGAACATTCGCTGCTTCATGAAATCCCCTATTCCTATTCATTTAAAGCCCAGTTCAAATGGTCTCCTTCCCAATGTAGAGTTCCTGGTGCTGCCCTGTGGGATGGAACTCTTTGTTGGGGTATAGCTAGAACCCCAGGCAGAGAGAGAGAGAGAAAGAGAGAGAGAGAGAGAGAGAGAGACAGAGAGACAGAGACAGAGATTTTCACCCCTGTAGAGTAGCACCTGGGTTTGCATTCTGGTATCGCCCACCCCTGGCAAATTATAGTTGTGCAGCAATGTTTTAGGATGTCTGAAAGGTGTCCCATCCTCATTTCTTACTGGTGATTGAGGCCCTTTATGGAGAGATGCTTCCTGTGGCCAGAACATGGGGTACAGGGCAGGGAGAGGCCAGAGATAAGGCAGGGCTCAGAGCCAGGGCTAGGGAAAGGAGACTTTGTCCTGGCAGCTGCTAAAGGGAGGCCTAGGAGAGGCTGAGCCAGCCTGTGTCATAAGGTGATTCTGTGTCAGTGGTGAGGTGGGAAGCTCTGGCCACAGGCAAAGGCTGGGTAGGGACCACCAGGGGACACACGGGCTTAGGGACACTTGCAGAGTCTGGGTTAGGCACTGGGGAGGTCTGCATTAGTGGTCAGGGAAGAGGAGCAGGAGGCAGAAGGAAAGGACAGGTAGCCTCTCATGGTAATACGGAATCTCAAGGGAAGGGAAAGGTCAGAAGCCTGGAGACCCAAGGGGGCGCACCCTTTACAAAGAGGGAGGCGGTGGGCACTTCACAGTAGTAGAGGACTTTCGCGTGAAGGGCAGGAAGGCGGGGGCTGAATAGCAGTGGTGGCGTACGCCTGTAATCCCAGCACTCGGGAGGCTGAGGCAGGAGGATCTTTGGGAGTTCAAGATCAGCCTGGGCTACAAAGTGAGCTCAAGGCCAGCCTGAACTGCATAGTGAGACCCTGCCTCAAAAAGATAAAACAAAAACAAAACAGCCTGGCAACCTGGGGTGATGGTTTTCCAGGGCGCGATGGGGGCGACATTCTGTGCAAGGAGGCAGGCAGTTGTGGGCTGCAGGGTAGGGAGGCCCAGTGCAGGCCACAGCTGCAGTGATTCAGTAGCTTACAAGACACAAATAGCCAGAAGTGCAAACAGCGCCCCTTGACATTGCTAATTAGCCCTGAGAGATGGTTCCTTGCAAGGGGGCAACCCCATCACACCTGAGTGGCTGCAGACCTACCTGAGCGGCTGCAGACCTACCTGAACCGGAGGCTGGCTGGGTCAACCTGTCCACGGACACTGGTCCATCTGGTTCTTCTTCAGCAATGCCCCAAACAATCGTCCGGTGTCCGACCCGGGCCCCACCTTTCCAAGGTGATGGCTTTCGGATCTTATGAGTAAAGAGGGGGACTAATTTGCTTAATGGAAAAGTCACGGCGAGAGAATGTGGTGTAAATGTTAATCGTTTTTTTAACTTCGCATTATGTGATCTGTTAACATTAATATTTAATTTAATGCAGTCAAAAGATTAATGCCTATGTTTATTTCTAAAAAGGCAAGGATGCTTCAGGCTGCTTTTTCAGCTTGCTTGAGCTTTGGGGGAAAAAAATAAAACAACGACCCACCCAGCACAGAAGAAATGTATTCATGCTACAATAATACAAATATCCTCTCCCCACCCGCTCTCCCTCCTCAACTCCTAAAAATAAGCCACAGGGTTCTAATGGGGACACTGATTAAATATTCGGCTCTGTAATTTATGCCCAAGTGAATCCCAACAGGAACCAGAGGCCCTGGAAATCTGTTGTGAAATAATTATCCTGAATGACATTGTGGCGATGGGCTGTGAGGGTGCTGTCAATAATGCATTAGCCCAAATCTGTTTGAAATACGGCAAGGAAATTACACGATCTTCATGGGAACCTGAAAGAATTATCAGTAAACAAATTTAATCAACTTGATGTTATGCATACCACTCAACCTCTTATTATCTGATCATCTGGGTTTAGAACACGCCAGGGAATTGAATGACGCGGGATGCAGGGCTGCGGCTGTGTGTGCGCGAGCCTGTGTGTGTGTGTGTGTGTGTGTGTGTGTGTGTGTGTACTTGATGGAATCAGCCGCAGGTCTCTGCATTTTTCCTCCTTAGCTGCATAGCATTTGTACTTTTCTCTCAGCCTGATCACTGGCTGCCAGCTCTCACCCCAGCCTGTCCCTTCCATTCCTGTCTCCTTTCCAGGGTCCGAATGATCCCTCTGCCTTTTACTTCTCCTCTGCCTTCCAAAGAAGTGTGGCCACCCCTGCCTGGGAGCTTGGAAGCAATGGAGCAGGGTGGAGAGTTAGTTGTGATCTAGGAAAATTCTGGCAGAAAAGAAAGGGCCTGGCCAGATGTAATGGTACACACCTATAATCCCAGCTCTTGGGAAGCTGAGGCAGAAGGATTGCTGTAAATTAGAAGCCAAACAAACAAACAACCTCCCCCAAAACCAACCAACCAAACAAACAAAAATCCAAGCAAATGAACACCAAACCAAACCAAACCAAACCAAACCAAAAAAGAAAAGAAAGGCCTTATAATTCCAGGTTCTAGGTGAGGCCCTGACACTAATTGTGGGGTGATCTTTCTTGAGTCCCTTCCCATCTCTGTGCCTTAGTTTTGCCACCTGAAAAATGGGTCTTGGGCTGGCTGGCCTGTGAGATTTTACGGCATCTAAACAGCAGTGTGGCACTGTCATTTGCTTGGCTTGTGCTCCTTGTCCTCTGACTCCTGATGGGACCACACAGGGAAAGGGAGTCTCACAGCCAGCCACACAGCAAGTTGGAGGCAGACTTGAGAGAAGAACTTTCAGAGCTACTTCTCATGACCCCTCTGCATCCCAAGGCAGACCATTGCTTTTTCTCTGCACGAAAAGCCATGGGAAGCATTTCTGACCCGCTGGATTTGGGGTCAGGGAACTTGGGTTGGCCTTCCCAAGTCTGCAAACATCCTTTCATTTTTCGGCCTTGGCTTCCCTACCTGGAGGAGGTGGCCTCTTTTCCTAGCTTTCTGTTCTGCCTTGTCACCTAATTTAAAGTCCCTCAGCTGGCTTTAACTTTGTGCTCTGAGGAAGACAGTCTATTGTCCTTTTCCAGACAGTCACACTTCCTTTTACTTCCTGGGAAGTGGCAGTGTCTTCTTGTTGGTCTGTCCCAAGGACCAGGCTCTACGGGGAAGACCTGCCTGTGAGTCCCACTTTGTGTCTGGCCCAGAGCCTGGTGTTGACCTAATTTAATGGACTTGGAAAATCCTACTCAGGGACTAAATAAACGCCAGTTCCTTCAACAGGTTCTTTCTTGGGTACCTGCTCTGTCTGTTCCTATACTTAGCATTAGGTAGGAAAACAGTGACACTGGAGATGGGCTACATGCTATGCACAGAGCTGACTTTGCCATGGCCTGGTAATGGGGCACTGGGAACTAAAGACAGGCCCATACCCTGGCTATAAAGAACGCCAGAAACAAAGGGTTACTAACACCTGTCCAGGGTACTCAATGGGCTGTTCTATCTCCAGCCGTCACTGCAAGCTGTACCTGGATGCTACATGGTCCCAGCCTAACAAATGAAAGTCTAGATCTGGTGCTGCTCAGTATGGTGACCATTAACCTAAGGTGGCAAGTGAGAACTTGAAATGTGGTCAGTCCAGGCTGAGATGTGCCGGCAATGTGAAATACACCTTGGAATACAGTACAAGAAATGTCTCCTTCATAACACAGTGGTACCTCGGTTCATGAACTTCTTGCCACATGATTCTGGTCGCAAAATGAATTGGTTGTGTACCAAAACAAATTTCCCCATGAAGTCAGCATTGAGCATAACCATTGAATTTGATTCGGTGTGCAACCAATTGGGTTTTCGAAAAAATTGTGGAAAGAATTAAGTTCATGAGTCGAGGCACCACTGTGTTTTATATATTGACTACATGTTGGAATAATATTTTGGATATATTGGATATTTGGATATACTGAGTTAAATAAAATCTAGTATCAAAGTTAAATTTCCGTGTTTCTTTTTACCTGATGCGCGTGACTACTAGAACATTTAAAATTACATATGGATCTGGCATTGTATTTCTGTTGGACAGTGCTAGCTTAGATATTAAAAGCATTTTTCTTATGGGGGGACGGAGCCCTAGAAGGTGATGAGGGGTCTCTCTACTCCCACTTTTCACGTGGGAGCCCCACGGCGAGTTGGTCCCCACCCCATTGATGGGATCTGAAAGAGAATCCAGTCATAAAGATGGGGGAAAGGACCCCGGAGAAAGGAAGATCGGCACCTCATTTCATTTCATAGGCTGAGGAGTTGCTTATTTGGACAGGGGTATAACATAATTGGAGCATTATAGGTGGAATTACGGCCCCTCAAGGATATCTGTGTCCCCGCGCCGGCAACCTGTGGGTATGCTACCTTATACGGCGAAAGGGGCTTCGCGGATCTCATTAAATCAACCACCTGCAATGGGGGATTATCCTGGATTATCCAGTCGGGGCTAATCTAATCACAGATCCTTGGGAGCTGAGAACTTTTCTTGATGGCTGTCAGGGATGGGGTGACCAGAGCCATGAAGAAGAGGCAGGAGACATCAGAAGTGCGAGAGAACTCCCTTTACTCTGGTGGACTTTGCAGATGGAAGAAGGGAGCCACCCTCCTAGCAATGTAGATGCCCCCGGCAGCTGAGAACACCGGCAAACCAGATCCCGTCCTGGGGGAACACGGCATCCAACGCCATCAGATCTTGCTGGCCTCTTGACCCAAAGGCTGGCAAGAGAACACATTCACGTGGTTTTCTGTCCCTAAGTTGGTGGCAGTTTGTCATAGCTGCAGTGGGAAACACATAGGTGGTGGGCTGGAGAGAGGGTGCTGAAGCCTGACACAGACTGTGCATGAGTTGAGTGTGCATTTCAGTATGCAGCTGCACACACCTGAGTTCTTCTGCTAAGGCTCAGCCAAACAGCTGGCTGCAGGGGAGGCTCTGGGGTGGCCCACCAAGGGCAGAAGTGAGAGGGTCAGAGGAGGTCATATGAGCAGCCCCTGGGGATGTGCAGTGGAGAGCCTTCTTCCTGAGGGATCTCCTGAAGAGCTCATGTATGTGTTCCGAGATGAGTTTGGGACCTACCACCTAGAGACTATTACCAAAAATGTGATGAGACTGACACAAAAGAGCCATGAGGTACTAGTATGAGTTAGATAGTCTGGGTTATGCTAAGTAACAAATAGCCCCAAAGTGTAGGGCCTTATGACAATGAAGATGTATTTACTGTTTGTTATAGCTGTGTCTAGATGTTCCCCCCAAAGCCTCATGAAATCATAGATGGGGCTTTTTCAGAAGTGGCTGAATCTAGAGTGTGTGTCTGATTCATGGTGTAGTGCTAGAATTAAGGGTGCTAAGATTAAGGGTGCTTACTAACTCAGTCTACTGAGTGGTATGACCCTAATCCCAGGAGCCTGCATACAATATGAGGGACAGAAAGAGCCTTGTTTTGTCCCTTGCTTGTTGCTTTTGCTGTCTTCTGCCACCATGGACTGTTTCTCCTCTGTGATGCCCCTCTGCCATGCTGTCCTTCCTTGGACCCGGCAGATTATGGACTGAAACCTCTACAAACTGTGAGCTAAATAAACCTTTCCCCCTTTAACTTTGGGTGTTGTGTATTTTGTCTCAGCAATGAGAGAAGAGTAACTAAGACACTGTTCACTCTCCATGTCTGTCTCTGTGCGCCCCAATGCAGCCCACACTCCTATGACAGTTACTAAATCAAGTCACAGCAGTCCACTTATCCTCAATGGTACAGAAACTATCACTTCGCCATGGGTCTGGAACAGGAGATGTTTACTGACCAGCAATGATGGCTGTCAGTTCTCCTCTTTATCCTGTCCGTCCTCTTCCCAGGCCCAAAGCATGTGAGGAGAAAGGACCTCAGCAGAGGGAGGGAGGACAGGAGAGAAGGCCCTGCTACTCCTTCATGACAGGATTCCTAGCAAGCCCAGGAGGGAGCCGAGGATGTGAGCACTAAATTAGATACGCAATGACAAGTTCAGGCCAGAATGGACTTTCAGTTTCAATACTGAAAATGAAAGGAGGCTGAGGTCTCTTCCTGTGATGCGATTACAAAGTAGGAACTGGAGATTCATCAGGGCATGGATGAAGGCAGTGCTTAGAAAGTCATAACACTGTTTTTAATGCGCGGTCCACTAATTTCAGACTATTAAACTGACTGCCCACGCATTTAATCCTCAACACGATCCTTTCCAGTAGCCTCTGTTAGTACCTTTATCTTACATACGACATAACTGAGGCTCAGAGGGAGCAAGGAACATGTTCGACGGCACAGAGCACGCAGTTAGCTAGGCCTGGAGTCCAGATTTGTTTAACTTGTGGCTTTGCCCCTGCCTCAGCCTCCCGAGTGCTGGGATTACAGCTATGCATCACTGTGCCCAGCTCTTCTCCTTTGTTTTTCATTTTCTTTCAATGGATTCACTTTAAATGCCATCTCTTTGCTTTACCATGTCATTCCCCTGATGGAAGTGACCCTTCTGGAGTAGACAAGAACAACGGCTGCCGTGTCAGTCCTTTGTGGATCTAAGACTAACAGAGCCTCAGGATGTACCATTTATTTCCTTTCTTTCTTTCTTTTTTTTTTTTTTTTTTGGTACCGGGAATCAAACTCAGGCAGGTGCTGTGCCACTGAGCTATACCCCCAGTGGCTCAGGATGTGCCAGAAAGGACCCAGGATCTCTGCCTCCCTCCCCAGTGCCAGGCACTGCCCGTAGCTGACATGTGTTACCTCATGGGACCCTGTCTTAGTGACTTTTCCAGTTACTGAGACAAAATACCCAATGCCCGAAGTTAAAGGAGGAAAGGCTTATTTGGCTCATAGTTTGTGGAGGTTTCAGTCCATAGTTGGCTGGCTCCAAGGCAGGGTGGCACATGGCAGAGGTCAACTGTTAATGGCAGCAGAAGACAGAAAAAGTGATGGGGGAGGGGGGAGAGAGAGAAAGAGAGAAAGAGGAAGAGAGAGACAGAGAGAGAGAGGGAGAGAGAGAGAAGAGAGAAGGTTTTTTTCTGCCCTTTATTTTGTATCCAGTCTATTGGGATTAGGGCAGTGCCAATCCAATTAGTGGACTGATCCAGCAATTGCTCACCCTTAATCTCAGCATTGCACTATAAATCAATCTCACACTGTATTCAGCCACCTCTGAAAAAAAAAAAAACTCTATGACTACATAAGGCTTTGGGGGTACATCTAGACACAAACTATAACAGATCCCCAGAGTGTTCTATAAATAAGCAGTTCTCTGTCAGGAGGCATCAGGAGATAATACAAATTGGCCACCATCGGGGAACTAGTAGATATAAGCCAGGTGTAGAGGTGCACAGTTGTAGTACCAGCTCTCAGGAGGCTGAGGCAGGAGGATCACTGGGAATTTAAGGCCAGCCTGGGCTACATAGTGAGTTCAAAGCCAGCCTGGAATAAATAGCGAGACCCTGTCTTACAGGAAAAATAAAAAAAATATTTAAACCTTGATTTCAGAGTTTAAACAGCCACAACAGTGTCTCAGTGAGTGAGTTTTGGAGAGGGGAGAGGCCATTATTGGGTGGTACAGCGGCAGTCAGGGAGGTGGCAGGTGAAGGTACCTCCTTAGGCACACACAGGAGTTTGGGAACACAGAGAGGGCAGGTTTGACGGCTGCTTAGAGTGTGTGGGAGCAGCTGGGATGAGAAGAGAGGCCGGATGCAGCCATATGGGTCATCTGGGAAGCCAGGCTGAGTTTGCTGCTGTTCCTTTGGGCCCTGGGGACCACACGGAGCAAGGCCTGGCACTCTGATGGAGGCACCACTTGAAGCTGGGCATCCTGGGGTGGCGGGGCATGTACTCAGAGTCATCATGCTCTCACCTTAGCAAGTGGAGGCAGGAGAGGCTTGGATCAGGCAGAAACAGCCCTCAAAAGAAAGGCATGATCCGGGTTGGAGGAGAGAGCAGGGAGGGTCCCAGAGGTGGCAGGACAGACACTGCTACATCGAGGTGGAGAGGTGGCACAGGGCAGCTCTGAGCTACATCCCAAGCCCTTTTTATTTTAGCCCCTTAGTTGATCTGACCGCCCTGTGAGCCATTTCCTACAGGGGACTAGGGAAAGGAAACATGCCAGTGGGCAGCCCACTGGTCTAGTCAGTCTCATATCCACTAAAATGGACATTCTTCCTTTCCATCTTCCCAGCAAGACTGTTGAAATAGTCCCTGTAGGACTGACTCTGGGTAAGCACTATCTCCTTTGCAAGATGGCGCCTGGGTAAACAGTCTCCTCTCCGAGATGGCACCTGGCTGTTAGAGGAGTATGGGGTTCAGCTCTGCCTGGCAGCTGGGAGAGGGGCTCAGCCTGGCATCTTCCATATCCAGGCATTCATCTGATTTGTCCTCTGGTGAAGGTGTGATGGCTGCTTCTGGCCTTCTGGGAGAGGAGCAGCTGGTGCTGTCTGTTTACCCTCAGTTCACAGGTTCCTGTCCCCATGGCCTCTTTTCCTTGTTCTCTGGCCTCCCAGTACCTCTGGGTCCCCTCTGTGATGAGGACTAGGGGTCCCCTTGCCATTTCCTGCAGTGCCTGCTGTGCTGCCACCCTCTGCCATGTTGGAAGTGTGTGGATGGGTGGCGTTTTCTGGAGCTTGCTCTATCATGCTGGTAGACCCAGGAAGTAGACCTGAAGGCCTTGGCTTTCCATTCAGTCTGGTGTATCTCCTTCAGGTGAGGCTTCAGCTAAGAGGAATGGGAAAACACATTGCTCTCACCTCTGGCTTCCCTCCTTTCCTCCATTTTTCTTTCACACAACTCTTTGAGCAGGAAGAGATGAACACCTCGGCTTTATGAGAAACATCTCACCCCAGGCCAGCTGGTACAGAGGGGGCTGACTGTTGCCTAAATTGTAGATAGACAGTAAGTCAGGCCTCGCCAATCAGATTCCCTGACACCTTTCGTCAGTGACTGGTTCAGGGATGGACATGTGACCCACATCTGTGCCATGACACACAGCCCTGGGGACTTGTTAGAATTTTATGACATTTTGAATAGCCATCTAATGTACATAAAATGAACATCTATAGATCTTCATTGTTTAGTCTGAGGAGTTTTGATAGACATATACTTATCTGTGTAGCCAACACCCAAATTAAATTAAGATATAGCTTGTTTACATCGCCTGAAGAAATTCCCACAGGAATTTCCAGAAAGTCAGTTCCAGAAAATTTCTTCTTGTCTCTGTCCAGTTAGTACTATCCTCTCCTAACACACACCAGGGGCAGCCACTATTCTGACTTTTATCAGTGGACGTTATTTCTCCTGTTCTAGAACTTTCCATTCTGGACATTTCACTCTCTTCTGACTTGTCTTAATCTAATGTCACACTAGTTTGATTACTGTAGTTTTATAGTAAATCTTGAAGCCAGGTGGCATACATTTTTCTTACTTTTCAAAAGATTACTTTGGGTATTTAGGTATTTAAAATTTTCATCTACATGTTAGAATCACTTTTTAAAAAAACTCCAATATTTTGGTACTTGGAGATGGGGCCTTTAGGCAGTAATTAGGGCCAGATGAGGTCCTGAAGGTAGGATCTTTGGGACAGGGTTGGTGCCCTTAGAAGAAGAGAGGGCAGAGAGCTTCTCCCTATCTGCATGGACAAGGACCAAGGAAAGGCCATGTGGACAAGCAGCGAGAGGCTTGCTGTGTGTGAGCCAGGGAGCAAGCCCTCACCGCAATGTGCTGGGGCCCTGACCTCAGATTCCAGCCTCCGCAACTGGAAGGAAACAAGTTTCTGTCCTTTAAAGCACACAGTCCATACTTTTTGTTATAGCAAAGTAATATAATGTGTAATTTGGTATGGCAGACTGACACACTGACCTGCTGCATTCATTGCCTAAAAGCCCCCTCCCTCCTCCGTCCTTCCCGCATTTCCTCCCTCCCTCCCTTTCTTCCTTCCTCCCTGCCTCTATTCCTTTTCTCTCCCTCACTTGCTTCCTCCCTCTCTTCCCCTCTCTCCCCTCCCTCCCTATATTTTATTCCTCTTTCTCCTTTCATACTTCTTTTATGTCCTTTCTTATTCCCTCATTTCCTTTTTTATCCTGTCTCTTTTTCCTCCCTTCCTTTCTCATTTCCTTCCTTACTACGTTTTCTTCTTTAATCCGTCCCTTTCTCCCTTCTTCCATCCCTTCTTTCCTTTGTAGAGAGGCACAGTCTGAACCCTGAACCCGTATGGGAGGAAAAAAACGCATCTCATGCCGTAGCTGGATTGTGGTCCTGTCCTTTGGGACACGACAGATCTCTGCAGTTTTGTTGCGGAGCATAAGGTCTGTTCTTGCTTCTCCGGGGCCTGTGATGTCACAAAAGCACACCGCTTTTGATGGCACTTACTCTGCAACCCAGGAAGTGTCACTGCCTTTATTTATTACTTTTAGCATGGCTGCTCCTTCTCATGGGGGGGAGGTTGGGGGAGTTTTGGGATAGGAGTGAGGAGTGCATGGGAAACACTTGCCATTTTCTTCAATATTGTTTGGCCACACATCCACTCCAACATCCATCCTATTAGCACTGAACCTTCACTGGGAAGAAAGCAAGCCTAGACTGAGTGTGCTTCCCAGACACTTGGTTCTCATGGCAACCCTCTGAGATGGACAGTGTCATTACCCCATCTCACAGATGAGCAAGTGGAAGCTTAGTGAGTTAAAGCCATGAAAAACTCCGGGCAATGAGAAAGTGACACTGAAGCCCCGTTGATATATTTTCTATTTAGAGACTCTGTCTTGGTTTCCTGTGGGCAGGGTCCCTGCCAACCAGTGCACGGTGGGAGGAGAGGGTTCACAGGGACCAAGTGTGGGTCCCGCCATCCAACCCAGCAGGTAGTAGAGGAGTGGAGAAGAGAAAATGATTGAACACAGAAAGCAGGAGCATCTTCATGGAGTGATGTTTACTTCAGCGTTTCAGGAAGAAAAATATCAGAATTCTTGGAGGTGCTTGAGAATTCTCAAGGTCATAAGTTGTTCCGAAGTGTGCCATCTCTTTATTCTTTTCACTCACTAGTATGGATAGTTAAGTCTTTGTTTAAGAACTGAGAAACATTTAGTTAGTAGAATAGAATTATTGTATCCAGGGATATTAAAGCTTGGGAGAATGCAAGCACACATTAGTGGGCAGTATTTGAATAATATAACCTTGAGATTTCCTAGCAAGGCCAAGAATCACAGGTCAAAATTGCCAGTTTAAGGGGGCTTCTTTCGATTTTGTAAAACTTGTTCTTTCTTGGGACACCACTCACAGGATTTGTGCACACTGCACTATGCAAGAAAACGTATACTGTCTTGGTTACTTTTCTCTCATTGCTGAGACAAAATGCCCAATGCCCAAAATGAAGGAAGGAAAGGTTTATTTAGCTTACAGTTTCTGGAGGTCTCAGTCCACACTTGGCTGGTTCTGAGGGAGAGTCGGAGGGCTACAGTTCATGGCACCAGAGCACAGCAAAAACAACCAGAGCAAAAGGGAGGAATGGCAGCAAGCAGCCTCTCTCCTTCCCTTACATTGTAAACAGGCTACCCCCAGCCAGGGGGCGTGTAGCTCTCACACAATCTCCATGCCCTCCTGTTCCCCAGGCTCAGGATGTGTACAAAGTAAGCACCTTGGCTTCCTGCTGAGTCACTCAGCTCTAGACTCCCCAAGTTTTATTTGCAAGAATAATTCACCACACATAGTGAAAGTGCAACAAACACACCCTGCTAACAGGACCACAGCTACAAGTGAGACCCACTGATGTCCCTTCAGCCTCCAACTCTGGCTGTCACGTTGTCTGCTTTTGACCTTTCCCTCGATCTCAGGGAATTCCTAAAAACTAGGCATATCTCTCCATTGATGAGCTTTAACTTCTACATGAGAATTATGGTACTTTTCCTCCTCTTTCCCCCCTCCCCTCCTCCTCCCCATTTCCCTTTCCTTCCTTCTCTCCCCCCTCCCCTTCCCCTCCTCCACCCTCCCCTTCTCTTTCTCCTTCTTCTCCTCCTTCTTGCTGTGTAGTCTGGACTGGCCTTGAACTCAGTATATAGCCTAGACTGGCCTTGAACTGATGGTGATCCCCCTGCCTCAGTCTTCCGTCTGCTGAGATTACTGGTGTGCACCACCGTGCCTAGCTCTCTTGGTATTTTTTTTTTTATGGATTTATCCTTGTAATGGAGATTTGGAAAATCATTTATATTTCCTGAGAAATTGAAATTTAGAAACTTTTTGGGTTGGTTTGTTTTCTTGAGCGTTTCTCCAGATAGCTCAGGCTGGTCTTGAAGTCAGGATATAGTCCAAGCTGACTTTGGCCTTGTGGTGATCCTCTTGTCTCAGCCTCCAGAGTGCTGGGGTTACATCTGGTGAGGCTCTACCTCTGGGAGGCCCCATCACCTCTCAGCAGTGGTGCACAGGGACCAAAGCCTGAGCACATTAACCTATCATTTCCTTGTTGATTTCTTACTGATGCTGTAAATTTAGAAAGACCATGATTCCCTCTTCCTTTGGCCCCGGGAAGTGCCATTGGTAGCTCTGCAGAAGGGGACGGTGTGCCTCTCTGCGCGCTGGTCGCGCTGCCTGCTTTATGTTTTCTGTGCCCTTTCTCACCTTCGCTGTTCAATGTTCCCCCCATGCATTGGACGCGTTTATTCAGGTCCCCTCACATTTGGATCTAATTAGCTAATTTACTGGGCCAGGACCGAGAAATTCTAACAGTCAGATGTGCAAAGCAGTACAACGTGCCCCGTGTGAGGTCACAGGAGGGGTCATCAGAGGTGTGGTGAGGTTGGAGGATCATTTGGCTTTAAGAGCTCTGCAGCTCTGAGCTTTTCTGATTATAGCTTGGAAATAGGTCATTTTCCTACTGCGCCCACAGCCATTCCCCAACAAGCTGCACCATTGCGCTCCTGATAAAACCCTCATCTCCTCGCAGACCCTGGGTCTTTTGGCTGCACAAGCTAATGAGACTCTGGAGCCCGGGGATGCAGGCTGCTTGGTACTAGGGCAGCAGTGCAGATGACATTAATAGCATGTGACTAGCAGTGGATTCATTGAGTAAGCAGATGTTAAGGTTTGGGCTGGTAATGATTCATTACTATTTGGGAAAAACCTGATAGGGATGCTTCCACTCTGAGAATTAATTAGTTTACGCTTCATCAGTCTTATTGAGCAGAGTGTAAATAGCCCTTCTGAGTACTGAGCTCTCCAGTCAGAGGAATTAGCATTCTTTGCACCTAGCCAGACCAGGGGTGGAGTGGGAGGGGGGTGGTGGGTTCTGGCTATGAAGACAGGTGGGGGAGGTGAGGAGCAAGGGGACAGAGGTGCGGATATTTGATGCTTGCTTTCCCAGCATTCCGCTTCTAGCTCAGCTCATCATTTGGGGATGCTTGTCCTCTGTGTGTGTGTGTGTGTGTGTGTGTGTGTGTGTGTGTGTGTGATCATGTGACCAAGGCTGGGCCAATCCACACCCTGCATTGCCTGGACCACAGCGGTTGTTTCAGGAATGTGTTTGTGTGGCTCACTTGGTTACTATGAGAGTCCATGGGACATTTTCTGGGAATTTGGGAATTTGGGGAAAGCCATTCTTTTGAACAGCAAGATAAACCACAGAGCAAAGAGACAACCTACAGTGTGGGAAATTTTTTTTTTTTTTTTTTTTGCGGTACTGGGGATCGAACTCAGGACCCTGCGCTTGCTAGGCAAGCACTTATTCCACTGAGCTGTATCCCCAGCCCTTAGGGGGGAAAGCCATTCTTTCACTTTTCCTGAAGAGGAGGAAGCTGCAGCAGCCATTATGGCATATATATATTACATATATATATATATAACATGTATAACATATATGTGTGTATATATATATATATATATATATATACTTTTTTGTCTGTTCTTTTGCTTTATATATATATATATATATATATATAT